>JAOXNN020239242.1:0-10762 GCA_028571205.2 Hydropsyche betteni
ATATATATAATGAAAAATTACCGTTTTTAATTGCGTATTACTAGTTGGAACCTATCTACCATTTTTATATGAACACCTCAACTTTTTTTTCACGGTAGTCTTTGGAACGTATCCCCCGTACAAAAAGAGAATTAAGTGCAGTAATAGTATTGTTATCGAAACTGATCCATATATCAACCACGCCACATATCAGTCCTCCAATAAACTAAACCATCAACTTAAATACTCATTCCCAGTAGAACAAAACCCCAATTTTTCTAAAACTTAACATTCTGGCTTCAAACTTTGGTAATATGTGGGTCGCAAATGTTCCCAGCTCAGACACAACCCGCATACGGCCTCAATGGGTTAATAAAAGCGTCGTTTCGGTTTTTGTTCGAGCGACGTCGTGTCCTTCCCCGACTTTCAGGACGATAAGATGCTAAAACATAATATGATTGTGTGTATTTGTCCGTTGTTTCTCGGGAAGGACGATGTGATGCCGTTAAGTAGAGCAAGGATGATACTGAAGATGTATAATAATGTTCCTTATGCGAAAAGTGGGACGCTTACTGCGAAATTTTGAAGGATTTCGTTTTGAGTGTAATACGAGGGGATTTGCTTTTTTGCTGTAATCCTATTACGTTATTAACTGGAAAAAACAGTCTTGTTTAATTTTTATATATAAATATGATCGATTTAAATTCGCATTGCTAAAAATGTTGCGTATAGTAAATAAAAAAGTCGGTATAAAGAAAGTCTTGCAAAAAAAGCGTAAGCTTCTTAACAAGACTTTTATCCTGCTTGAAACTGACAACGATGACGATTTTAACAAATACAAATTCAACGAAAAATAAACCTGAAAAGAAAAGAAAATTCTTTCATGAAAGTACGAAAAAAACGTTAACAAACTCAATTTATGCAAATATCTTATTTTATATTTCGCACAAAACCTTAAACGCCGTTCTCTAATACACTTTTCGTTTTTACACAACAAAATTAACAAAAATCGATTATCTCAATTGAAAAAAATACTACAAATATAAATTATATCTAACATAATTAATATACAGCGAATACCTTTGTTATGTATATATTAAATGTAATCATTTAATATCTAAAGAGAATCGACATAATATTAACATCTGAATCGATTTTTACGTAACAAAGTTATTCGCTATATATTAATTATGTTCCATCTGATGAATATTGTAACGCCGCACACATTCCATCCCCACATAATAATTTATAACCCGAAAAGGTGTATGTGAGCCCTAATGGGTCAAAGTGCTTCTCAAACGTTCATCACATATTAACCACGTTCCGGTTCATATCGTTCTCGTGTTGGTTTAACGCAACAATTTGATAAACGTACCCGAATATGAAAAAAATAAACATTTTCGTATTCCACGAAGCACGTATAAGGAAAGTAATTAAATTATGTAGTACCTTTTTATAAATGAAAAAAATAATAATTTTGGATAAAAATGTTTCGTAATTAGGACTTTCGTTTCAGTCGTAAATAATATATTTTGGATTTCTTAAGCTATTTTATATAATATTTTTTTACATATAAAATTTTTAGAGGTACAAATGGGCTAGGTACAGTTAAATGCGATTAAATGGGTACTATTATATAATGATATGTAAAGGCCAAAAACGAAATTCGAAAGTGGCCTCTGGTGCCTTTTTGACCCTTATAATTTGTTAAAGTGTATCATTGGGAGTTGTTGAAAACTCATTGAAAACGTTATTTCTATAATATTTTTATATGAAACTTTTAGATACAATATATATATATTTTTCAAAATTGGAAATAACATGTTTATCAAAAATAGATCATTACGGAAAAACTCGAGTTTTTTTATTTCAAATATTTAATGATTTTAAATTATAACAGTTAAAATAATTTTTAAATACACTTTTATATTCGTTTAATCCATTAAAAGGATCACTTTTTACATTATCCGTTCTTAAAAATTAAAAGGTAATAACAAAAAGAACAAACAATTTCTCAACTTTTCCCCTCTCCTCTAATGGATTTTAAATATAAATTTTTAGACTATAATACATTTTAAAATTTACGATCGTTAATTGAAATATCATGAATATCTTAAATTGATTTAACCAGGTCGGTTTCCTAAACTGTGTTGGGTTAGGTTATGGGTTGACATAAATGCGACACACGCTGACTATTCGCACTATAAAATTTCAATAAAACGAACGTAAAAGGACGAAATTGCACAGACGATGGAAGAACGAGGACATCGTAAAATTTCAGCTTTTTTCAGCTAGACTTTGACGGTCATTTCAGATCGTAAAACGCAATTTTATCGTAAAAAGGTGGTCAAACGTAATTATTTGCTGTGCAGTATAAACATTCTGTTATAAATAGGTAATATATATATTTTTTAATATATTTGAATTATTCGGATGGTTTTTTTTTATAAACTCCAAACTATCAAATTTGCATAATTGAAACTTTGACTATTTATAAAATTGGCTATTATATCATATAATATAATCAAATTATAGGTGATATTTAGAGGCTTCTTTGATAGTTGTAATAAAGCTGTTTTTTTAATAATACCAACACAATTTTTAAAATTTTACATACTAGGAGTTTTTTAGTAGATACAAAAATTTATACTGACATAGTTTAGTGATAACCTTTCACGTGTAATGCTATAAACATTTTTTTGCGATGGTTTATAAATTTGTTGTAGTGCAGAAAATAAACATGATTCATGAGTAAAAAAATTTTTTGGTCTGCATAAAAAAATGATTTCAATAGATAGAATGGGACTATTTGTTAAGTTTTATAGTATTTTTCTAAAAAAAATTCACTAAATTTGAAATATTTTTACGTAAAATTGGAAAGTAAACACAACATTTAAATAACAGTTCAAGAAAAAGGAAGGTTTAATAGATGTTTTATAATAATATACTTTTATTAATTATTTTCAATTAGAATATTATATAAAACAATGATTAACGAGAACTTAATGTTACAGAATTACCAAAGTTTCCCCTATAGTTATTTCAATATAGATACACTATTTTTTTTACAAATCAATTACTAAACTATGAATGAAACTCATATTATTTGTTTTCAGCACACCGGAATATCCTTGCTGAATGTGCCAACAGAATACACATTTGTTTCAAATCAAATACACTTTTGTGAAATGAAATTTTCGATCAGTCGATATTGCTAACAACAAAAGTTCATCCGAACAAAGATCCTTTTATGAAAATTTAATTGAAAATTCCTTTCGACAAATTCAATACAGAGAGTGCAGTTAGTCACAACGGCTCGTCCTTATTCATAGATATCGAATTGACGAGACTTTGTCGACAATTGTGCCTTTCAAACTATTGCAAACTTCCTGTTTGCAGATTTCATATTCGCTTTGTGTAAATATCAATTTGATTAATTGAATACGTGGTACTCTTGTGGATCAGAAATAAAAACGTTCTTTACTCGTATTTTCACAATCAATCGCGACGCCGGCACATTATATTATATTATAATTTGCACGGTGATCGATAGATGGAGCATGTAATCGGAATCATTTTTTGGAATCTTCTCTTTAACGAGAGATTTTAACTTTCATTTTCTGGTCAAATGGTTAAATACTAAATTTTAGACGATCGAGTAGATCTTAAAAACGGAATCATACTCTAGCCATACCCGTATCTTGAACCATCATCATTACGAACAATAGTTCTTGCAATATATCGCTGCACTACGGGCTGGCTATCTTCATATAAAAACGCACCAAAATAAAAATATAATATGGCAATTGAGTATGTATGCAATCACTTATTATGTTAAATGATCAGAAAGTAATGTAAATGATTGTTGGTCAGTATGTATGTGATCATTTACGAAAAAAAATGTATTTATACCGAATCTTCGATTGTTCATAGACATATTGTAAAATATGGTATATTTAGTATACTATTATTTATGATAAAAGTAATATGCGAAGGAGTGGTATAGATTCCCTGTTGTAAAGGAAATGCAAATTTTGCACTAGCCGTATCTTGAGCGTTAAGTGGAAAACAAAATAAATTTATGCAACGAGGGGAGCGAATATGCATGTGCAATTTTTGCCCAAAGGATGCACGTCTAAAAGCCTGAAAAGGTCTTAGAATGAACTTTAATGGAGGTGCAGAATGTTTCATAAAAATCGATTCAATTTTACGAAATAACTATAGTAATATTTTAGATTTTATACTTTGGAAAAGAAAAATTTTTCAATCATTATTTTCATTTAAAAAATAAATCAAGAAAATATCATTCTGAAACAACCGCAATTTAAAATCGCTTATTGCGAAATTCCTCAATCCTTTCGGTGATCGTGTCTTTTCAGCGCGAAATTGGATTTGCCATGAATTAGTGAGTAGATGCAACGATTAAATTTACTTGTCAAAACCATTCTTGTTTATACAAATACTAACAGCTGGTGGAAATTTCAAAAGCCGGACCAATTGTGTTGCATACTATTCATACATATTGCAAATGACTATTGTATATAAGGTAATTTGAAGATTTATCAATTCAATTTTTTAGTACGAAAAATGTTATAAAGTCTTAAAAATTTTCATTGATCAGTTTTTTGCGATAAAAAGTGTTTCGATTTTTTTTTTTTATCCGATCTTTACTTACAGTCTTATATTATAGATGTTTTGTTTGAAATATGATAAGATGTTAAAGTAGAAATTTTCAAAATAACTTGGAGGTTTCAGGGATATTCTACAAGAAACATGTTTATTACGTTTAGCGTTCAATATACAAACTAATTAATCTTTGACACCTGCTCAAATGAAACAGCTCATAAATTTCAGAATTTTGAACAACGGTAACATTGTTTTCAGCAAACTTGACGAAACCACGTGTCATATTGATATTATACTGTACAGAATATTTCAGAAGTATTTTTATTATTGACTTTTGAACGTAATGATGGTTAGCTTTCGAAACAGGATGTCTGATAAATAAACCCAATCAACTTATAAAAATACCATCCTTATGATCAGCATTTTGTTAGTGTAAAAATAACAGTATTCGTAATCACAAAAGTCTTTTTATTTTTAAATTTAAGATTAGATTTTTATGTTTTATACTTAAGACATTATGTAATGAAAAGTTGAATATAAATTTCAGCACTCATAACGAAAATGTATCCATTTTTTTTCACTAGAGTAGTAGTTATTTAAGTATTTTTAAATGTAAAAGTGATAGTGATAATGATGCATGGAATAAAGATAACTAAATGAGTTAAAAGATGAAGATTGAAATACAACTTATGACCAAGTACCCAACTTTTCCATTACAATAAAGACAAAAATATCCCAAAAACACATTCCCGACACACTCTGTAACAAAACGACATCGGATTGTGATAAATTACCCGAAAACACACACAGGCATTTCCAGATTTCTAATTAGAACTAGTCGACTCGCGTTCGTCCCGTCGGGGAATTCGCACACATAACGTAGTATGAAGGTTCAAGGTCCCAAAACGAACGATTCCCGGCCAGGAACTTGTCCCATTCGTTTTCGGGAACGTCGTTCCAGAAGTGGGATTGCAAAGGTTCTGACGTTTGCTTGGAAATTGTTCATTTGAAATTAACCGGTTTTTGGTTGTGTTATTGCGCAAAATGGTTGGAAAATTTGTGTTGTGTGGAGTTTAGAGTGTTAAAAGTGGAATTTTATTTTTGATGATAAGAAATGGATGTTTTTTTGTGTCTATTTTTCATAAAAATATAGATCTGAATAAAAGTCTTGTTTTGTAATAGATTTGTTTTTGCTGGTACAAAATAAAGGGTATTATTTCTTCAATCTGTATTTAAATTTTCTCCTTATAAGTATTTAATATATACTAAAAAGACCGTTATTGATAAATCGATTTACCAGTAAATAACCCCAATAATAGTTTGATATTTTACTGCTAAATTTTTAATGTTCACCGGTAAATAAAAATAATATATTTTTTATAGGAAAATTTGGCTCCCTTAATTATTACTGACCATTTATATTATTATAAATGATCCGTATGTCTATTAAGTGGTCAGTATAATAGATCAGTATTTAAAGTAAATGTTTACTATTTATCAACATTAAATGATATTTTTTATTATGATGAATGATCAGTATCAATTTTATTGACATTACAGATAAACAACGTTTCTTATTACAGTTTTAATATTTCAAATTCAACCATTTCAAATGCTAAATTCAACATTTTAAATTTCAAATTCAACCATCGAAAAGTATCATCAAGACCATTGTGATAATAATCAATGAAATATTTCATCGATTACTTATATTGACCATCTAACAAATCAGGAAATCATTTAAGCACTGACCAAATATTTTATCAAAAAAAGCGCGAAACTCCTTTCATTCCCGACCCGCACTCCAGTTTCTCCCGTTTCTCGTCGATATAACATATCGAAATATTTATAAGTTTCGGAGGAATGGCTGAAAGGCACAATTCCCCGTATCCATTGTGTTAATATGAGCGTTAAGTTAATATGAGGGCAGGTGTGTTCGCTGGCCCCTCTAATTGCTCCAAACTGCGTATGAATGGAGCACTTTGGCGCTTAATAACTTTAAACTTTACACCCTTGTTAATTACAGTTCCATTGCTCTGTGTGTGTGTGTGTTGTAATTTCGTATGTGGATGGAGTTTTCGTATTAAAATCCGGCAAGGAATAGGATTGTTTGCGCTTGAATTTTTCGAATGTTGATTTCGTAATAATCAGGGTGAGGCTGTGGTGAGCGTTAGTTTGAGAGAAAGTGTGAGTAATATTCAGATTGACAATGTTCATCATGGAGCTTCTTCCTCAAAATTAGATTCAATGATAAACGTGTTTATCCATTTCCATGTGTTGATGCTTAATATGGAGACTCAACCTTAAGTGACGATTGAAATTTTTTCTATTTATTGTGCCAAAGTAAAAAAAAAAATTGTATGCTTGTTTGAAATATATGTATATAGCTTTTTTGAAGTGAAACTTTTCTGAATGTGTCAGTTTGAATCTAAAATTAAATTAATTTCTATTAAAAAAATATTATAAAAAGCTGTGCGTATAAAAAAATAATGATATTGTTTACGATATCATTATAATGTTTTATTTATAAATTTCAGTTCAAATTAACGTATGGATTCTCACTAATAACTGATATTAAATGAAAAATTACTTATTCAATTTACGGATGTGTCGCACAACGTTTGTGTAATCGTGTTTTTTGTGAAAAACGCAAAAAATCCATCGTTTTTTCTGAAATTTAACGTCATCCGTTAGTATTATCCTCTTTTTTTGGTATTATTAAAAAAATAAACGTTCGACGTCATCTGTTAAATATAACACTTGACGTGTTTTACGATATACCTATGAAAGGTTAGTAATGACTTACATTGATGACAACAGAGTGTTGCAATGTGGTTAAAAAGAGTACTGAAAGCTCATTCTAGAATATAAAATCGGAGAGTAGCCAGTTGAAAAAATAATTTTAATACAAATGTCAAATTTTATTTAAATTTCATGATAAACGCTATTACGCAAATGTTACATACTCAAATATCCACCCATTTTTTCAAATTTTTTTTTAATTCTGGCATCCCCAAAATGTATATTTACTTAAAAAATAACAACAAACACAATTTTCACACATTCAACTATAAGAAAATGTTATTAAAACTATTCGTTGACTGCCATGACAGCGGCCTCAATAATACTTTCATACTGAAGAATTTGAAGTATAAAAACAATAACTGTATTCGCTATTCAAAAAATCGAAAAATATTCGATTTTCCCTCGAAGCACGTACCTTTCTACATCCCATTAGATTTTTCCCGCTTTTCTTTCCCTCTCGCAAACACGAGAAAATCACAACACGTAATGACGCAATTGCGTTTGTTCACGGCGAATTTGGCAAATATAATGCAACGATGTGATGTGTGATGTAAAATAATAACAATAAAAAAACGATAATGAAACGAAACGAAATGAGAGCGACGTTTGTTTGCTGACGTGACGTCTAATCTGCGAAATACAGTCGATCCCCTGTTTGTGTTTGTCGAGAGGAAATAACGAAAGTGTCGTGTCTGATTGGCCTTTATTTTTGGATTCTGGAACGTTTTTTTCGTTTGGGAGAAACTTGATTTTGATCTTTCGGTGGAGAGGTGCGTGGCACTCTTGCGTGTCGGAGGTGAAACTTTTTAATCGTTTTGTTGTTTGGGTTGTATGTTTGAGTGACAGAAAGTGTAATGGTTAATCATGTCGTAAACAAAGTAATTTTAAGTTAATTAGGGTTGAAGGTAGGGGCTTAATATCAGTCGTATAACTTTCTAATTTATTATAAAGTTTGATTAACTTAACGATATTTTAGTGAATTTAAATAGGAAAAACTGTCAAATTTAAAATAAATGTAAATTAGAATATTTGCATGTATATTAATGGGAGTAATATAACTCGTTCAAAAAGATCTTTCATTCTGAAATTTTATTTTGTCTAAACAATATTTCATCAATAAAATACTATTTCAAAATTCACTCTCACCAATATTCAAAATTATTATAAAACTCACCTTCATACTTAAAGTCATTTAGAAACAAATATCATAAATATAAAAAATATTTTGATCAAAAAAAGAGGAAACCATGTTCATTTTAGACAGCCACGTGGTAACCTTAAGTACGTGACATAAAGAAAATAATAATTTTTAATTCGCTTTGCATTTTTCGTTAAATAACATAATAACATTCACATTTGTCACGCGCCAAAATATCTTATGGCTTAACTTAATTTATCCAACTCTACTTCACAAATGAAATAAGTTTTGCCTGATAAACTTTTTCAACATACAACGATTCAATTACATCAGCATATTTGTATCCGAGACAAAGCCAAAAAACGAAATTACTTTCCAAACAATTTTCCATTACGTAATAAGAGATGTAAACGGAATATTCATGACGAACTATGGTACAAATATTAAAAATCATATTTGATATTTTACATACTAAAGAAATTTTTTTTTAATATTTTTTTTTGTTTACTTATTTAATTATTTTTTTTATTTTAATCATAAAAAACTAATCAGTTTGTAACGTATTTTATGATAATTTAGAAAAATTGGATTTATATTAGTTTATTTACGAGGATCTGCTAGGGATATTGAAAAAATAAAAAGTTGATACAGAATCGTGACCTTTTTCAACAACGTGTTATAAACTCTTGTGAAGAGAAAAGAAAGTGTTGATAGAACTTCTTTCCAAGAAAAATATACTTTTCTTTTTACATGTAAAGTGAAAATTTTCGACCAATCTGAAAACTTGTATATCGACAATGATGAAAACGGAAATAAATAATTTTTTTTATGTAAAAAAAATAAATAACAATCATTCTTATTTTATATTAAAAACATATTTGATCGGTATTCAAATAATTTTTTGGTATTAATTGTTAAATAGTGATTAAACTACGGGTCAAAACATAAGAGCCATTTTCTTCGAATCGCGTCCATTTTTGTCGAATTTCGAAAAGCGTTCAATTTCCACATTGTCACAAAAACGAACAGCGATCCCGTTACCACAAATCCGAATGTCAGGTGTTATTTATTTTTTTTAACATATACACATTTCGAGATTTTTTTAGGCCACCCACTGCCATTTCGAGGCTAAGGAATAAGGAGGGCGAAATTCCGACACGCAGCAAAACTCGAAGTGACACTTTGTCGGAAGTGTCGCTATTTTGTCGACAATCTGTCGAGATAACATTTTAAATAATACATATGTGAGTCATGTTCTCGGTTCATGTTCTGAATTTTTCAGTATTTTTATGTCGAGGGAAAAATTCTGATCGATACGTGCGGTGAAGAGTATATTTTTATGTTATTTGTGTATGAATTAATGTTTAGAATGTGTTTCGTATTTTCAAATTATTTTGATATGAATTTTTTTTGTTATGGAGCAGTGATGTTTTTTTGGGTAAATATATGAAAAGTGATTGATATAATGTTATAGTGAAAATGCGTCATTAGTAAGGTATATTTTTGCTAATCATAAAAATAAATTAGTTTGGGTTAGATAAGGCTTTTTTTATAAAGTGTATTTCGATAAGGGAATCTTAATTTCTATGGAGATTCTTTATAGTAAATAAATATCAATTCACTTAGCAATTTATATAAATAAAATTTTTAGAATTACTTAAGTTGAAACAGATCAAAATTATAAAACATTCAATAAATAAATTTTTATTCCAATGGAAATTCACTCAAAAATAAACCCAAATTGAAACTTTTCAAAAATGACCTTCATCTTCATTTCCATTAACTTACTTTTAGAACCTTAATTACACTCACCTTTGAACTTCACCAAAACTATCTTAAAACTACCCACCACTTCCACTCCTCAAATACGCAAACAAACATTCTGAAATCGTTACATGACAATGCACCAAAATCGTTGCATATAAACACATCAAAATTGTTATATACAAACACATCAAAATCGTTAAATGCAAACGCAAGAAAAACCGTTACATATAAACACACCAAATTTTCATATAAAAACGGACCAAAATTAAAAAAAAATATTATTATTTTTATTAAAAATTAATATAATTACGGATTTCTGTATGTCTGTTCGTCTGCTTGTTCGAATAAAGCTTGCGACTTTTTACAGTAATGATTCTAATATGGTTTTTATGCGTATACAGTTAACGTCTATAATATGATGCTTATTACCTACTAACTACTGGCTTT
>JAOXNN020239360.1:0-10744 GCA_028571205.2 Hydropsyche betteni
CAAACGCTAACTCCAAAAATTCAATAATGAATGTATTGCCAGAAAAAAGTGATCTAGGAAAATTTAATCTCTACCCCCCATGAATTTTTTAAAAATGTGTACTGATTTTTATTTTGGGAAAAATGGTCACCTTAGTTAACAGCTATGGATATCGCCGTTTTCGAATCGGCAATGAAGAGGAAACGACGAATTATGGCCTGTGTGGAAGAAACTGAGTCACAGGAAATGTTCTCGTTTCGAAAAGTGAAAACGTTTTTTTATCGATAAGCAGAGTCCGCTGTAGAAATGGACGAATTGAGTACAGTTTCATATGATAATGTTTTCATTTGTACAGTTATCACTCTAGAAATGTAAAACGTATACTGTGCATTTTTGCGTTAATTGGTAATATTTGATATTATTTTTCGTAGAATTTTCGGAAAAATAATTCCGTAACGTCTCTTCATTAAATTGTGAAGCCATTGTTAACTTTCATGTAATACTTTGATTGAAAATTATTTTATATACGATTATTTATTTACAACGAAGTTGACAGTATGCATTCAACACGGAGTTTTAATTACAATTTTATTTGTAAATGATCGACGTGATGATAAAATATTACTGAATGCGTAGATAACAAAACAATATATATTTTTCAATGACGGTATCTATAATATGATTAATCATAATGACTAAAGAAAATTATCACTAAATATTTAATGTATGACGAATATATTATGAGATTTCAGAAAAATTTTCATTGTCTTAATCTATCTATTGTTTTCCATAAATATAAATACATAAAAATAATTTATCGTAGCAATCACATTATGAATACGATTCATAATTACAAAAACGAAAAAAACAAACCAATTTCAACCGTAATTAAGATCAATTAAAAGAAATGAACGATCTCAAAACACTTATTTGAAAAGACCGAAAGTGTCAAAGAAAACTCGAAACAAAAAGATGGCGAAAACACAGCTTTCGAAGAACGTGTCATCCGGCAAGGTCACGATGTGAAGCACTCGAGCATTTCTAGCGAAAAGTGAAAGGAAAAACGCTAAATGTGACTAAAATAATATAAAAATACATCGAAGAAAAACAAGCGAAACGTTCTGATTCCCAACATATGTAAATACTCGATATTTCGCTCAGAATATACGACTTCGCGAAAACTTCTAACAAAATTCCACAACATCAAATTGACAATTTTATCTAATGTTATTACATAATATACAGAATTTATTGTACGATTTATTTTTTTCGAAGTATCGAAATTTTTATTACGATGTCTCTCGTGACGAGATAGATTGCCGTGTAAAACAAAATCGTCTTTAACGAATCTTACAATTAGTATGTAAAAGAAGGGGGTAGGATTTTTTTTTAAATTAAAGAAAATGTCAGTTTTTATAGAAGTCGATAAAATTGTATTGGAGTTTTCATAATCATTTTTAGTGTCTCTTGGGACTGAAAATCAATTGAAAACGACAGATTATAACAGGAAAATGTTTATAAGCTTATACTGTTTTTCAGATCATTTTTTTTTAATAAACGCAAAGAACATAAATGCATTATAAACGCAATTTTCAGAAATTCACATCGCCGTACACAGCTCGGTAAAACAGAATTTCATTAACAAAAAAAATCTTATTTTCGATGAAACAAAAAACGTGCTAAAACGAAATCGTTTTAAGCAAGTACCGTATAAAACGAGAGATACCTGTACAAACAGAAAACATTGAACCTTATCAGAACTCATTTCCACCAAAAAGGTGCCTCGCTTTAATTGATACTTCCATCATCGATACGAGACGTCAAAAATACCATCATCCGCAGACGGTAATTTCTGCCGAGCACAATTACTGAAAAACACAGCAATAATACGCACATCATAAACACACTGACAGACGGTCGACACGATTTACAAACAAGAAAAGTGAAAAAGAAACGGCGCGAAAGCAGCGGGTACACTCTCCCGCACAGCTCTCTCTGGCCTGATGGCAAAATTGCAGTTTTGTATGCATTCGAAGATTTCGCGTGATTCGAAATGTGAAATTTATAAGTTAAAAAAAAAATCATAAAGCCTACGACTGTAAAATGAGGGGATCGATAGTAAATAGTGCTGAGCGACATTCGTCACTTTTGGAGATATTAAGAAAATCAGTTTACATGTATGCAAATAAAACTAGGAGTAACCCGACATAGCACTGTCATCTTTTGAGAGAATGTGGAAATATTTATTAATTTCTGCAGTAAAAGTACTAGTTTTTATAGTAAATAAAAGAAACTTAATTTTATAATTTTGGCGCTTAGCGCTATTTACTGCCGAGCCGCTAAAATATCAGTTGAACTTCGCGAAAACTCCGGCCGTTTAGATTGGGCAACGTCGATTTATTTAGAATTTTATAACAGTATAGATTGATGAAGTTGATGACCTTTTCGAGAATTCATCGCAAAAGCGAAACGAAATTTCACAATGATCGGGTTCGTTAATTTGAAAGAAAGTATTCGATTTCGAAATAATATTGGAAAAAAAATCAATGAAACCATTCGAACGGTACGGATCGATGAGTTTTTTTTATTATTATTCTCGATCCGCGAAATGTTATATTAATTTCTAATTTTCGGCTCCGTCCGAACGCAATTACTTTATGTTTAGTCTAAACGTGAAATATGCGAGAAAATGACTGCGTGAAGTAATCGTACTGTTATTCTTTAGATATTTTAATTGCTAACGGTGATCAAATGAATAGATCAATGAAGCGGACGAAATACTCGGAATACGACAAATAGAAAATCTTTTTTTATTACAGGCCAGATGTTACTTCTACGCTCAATTCGAAAATAATTATCAGTATAAAGAAAAAATAAGTGAGTTCTTCGATTTGTAATGAAAAAAATCGATGATTTTTTAAAAATAAGTAATTTTTAGTTTTCGATAGTAACTATTGTTTATTGTGATAATTTATTGTTTTATTTATTTGATTGAAATTATCATGAAAAAATCAAATTCCGTATAAATAAATATAAAATTCACACGAAAATAACCATAGAACAGAAAATGATTGATCATCGCTTAAAACGGTTAAAATACACATAGATGACTGGAATTCCGTTTAAATCAACCGCACGAACCGATTGAAATAAAAATAACAAAATTATCCATGAGAGTCTAATCAGCAATGTTTATATTATTAGACGATTTCCATGTGCGGCATTTGGTATGCGTACACAATGGCCCGAAAATAACACACTCGAAGCAGTACATATTCGCGTATTGACATACGACCTGCATAATTGCGAGGTGGATTTACAGTAAAGACGCGGTCCATTGACCGAAGCTGTCAAAATCGCATGGCACACCGACAACAATGAGGGTCAGAGAAATGCTCGAACCTGGAGTGATTATGTATAGTGGGAGATATTCGAAACAACACAGTGTAAATCAAGCCGGGTCGTAATACTGCATGTGAACCGTCGAATTATCAACGGATTTGCTCATATTAACAGTTGGAAAGGCAACTGTATAAAGTCACTTTTAACATGTACCGATTCCTCGTTACTCACGAATGGTGCTTCGAATCTTTTCGTCTGCGGAACATGATGGTAACCGCCGTCGACCAGCAACAAATTCTCGACAGATCTCCTGGCATAGGCGTGCCTTTGTTGTTGCGGCGGTTGTTGTCTACCACTAGGCTGGTGGTGCCTTCCTTTGGACACGGGGGCATCTTCCCATTCGCACACCAGGTCAGCTCTGACGTCGTCCATGGACCTGCTGCGGCTGCAAGGGCAAGCGAGCCTGGGGCCTTGTCTGAGGGGGCGCACACCTCCGGGGGGCGGAGGCGCCGGCAACAGAGCGGCAGCAGTGGCGGTCCTCCAATAAGGAGGCGATAAGAAGTAGTAATCGCGCCCCTTAAGAGGAGAAGGCACAGAAGGCGGAGGGGAGGCGTACCGCGCCAGCTGGGGCACATAGTCGAGGGCGGAGCCCCTCTGCAGAGGGGGCCACGGCCTCAGCGGAGCCTCGGACAGCTTCGGCTTGTGCTTCATGACGGACGGACCGCTACTGAGACGATCGCCGAGCGGACTAGACGACCCACTTGGGAGGAGAAAGGGGCGAGCGTTTCACCCGACCGCTCTTCTCTTCCGTTCGTCTCTCTCTCGTGAGATCTGAAAGGCCTGCGACGAACCGGTCAAATCTGAGGGAGGTTCTTTTTCCAGATGCGACTGGGTTTCCAGGTTGTGGCTCGAACGGTGGGAAGCCGATGTATGGGCTTTTGCGGTTGTTTCTTCGATGATTGAGAAATGTGTTGGGGATTCGTTTGATTGATTGTCTTACAAAATCGGATGTTATATTTATTTTGTCGGAATTTTTTTTTTTTTAAATCGTAAATGTGAGATCGAGATAAGATAAAATTTTAATTCGTTGCTTAAACGTTTTCACAAAAATTGTTACATCTCATAACAATTATATAAGAATAAATTCAACGGATCCGCAACCTTCAAGTGACCACAGCGAGGTAAACGTTTGTTTTTATTTTCAATCGTACTAGTAACATCTTGAATATGTATGCATATTTACAAACATTTGACGCAAGAGCGCTCGCTCGTGGGCGCAACAAGTGATCTTGAAAACAAAACGTGTCCACCTTTATATGTGAATTAATTACATCATTGCGATTCACTTTTGATATTGGCGAGTAAATATAAAAAAAAACCACGACGATATCGCTCTCTGGTAAATTATTCGGATGACTAATTCGCAAGGATTTATAGCCGATTAGATTTCGGAGAAATTTTGTGAAAACTAAAGCACCTATGCAAGACAGGATGTGAAAAAACTCCGCTTCTACAATTCTGATCGTATCGTTATTGAGGCTTGATTGTTTTCTCTATCGTAATCGAAATCGTGCGAAATTTAAAATGTGCGTTAAGTTTTAACGTCGATTTTATTAAAACGCAAAATTTTCTCAACAATGTATGAAGATAACGGTTGGAAAATTTTAACACGCGCTGATTTACTTCATCGTCGTATTTTGAATGGTTCGATCACAAAAGACAATATCGCATAAACATATTATTCTGAAACGCTCATATTGACCGAGAATCTCAACGCGTCCAGATTTAATTACCGAATACTCAAAATAAAGACGGCACATTCGAAAATTTCACATTAGGGAAAGGTCCGAAATTTATTTCGCGGTCCATCGGACAAAAACGCAACGATCGAACGAAACAATCACGCCGGGAAAAATCCGATAACTTTCGAACGATCAATGTTGGAATCAGTTCAATACGGAACGTCACTTTCGAATTTCACTGTTCGGATACGGATTGGAAGCGATGCCGATTTTCCGAACGAATCCATAAAAAAATTTATTAACATATTAACGAGTTAATTACGATCGAATTCGCGACGGGCAAACGTCAATGGCCAAATCGTCGATCGGCGGACTTTCTTGATACGTTAGATCGTTAATATTCGTGATCAATGAGAAAAATGTAATTGTCGAATGGTTATTATGAATTTAATATGTGCTTAAAAAAATTGAAATGCAAATTTATTAATTTGAAAGTAATCGATGCAAAACGAATGGTTTCGATGATCCGAAACAAAAATAAAGAATTCGTTTTTAATTCAAACGATTTACCTTGAAAATGATATTAGATTTGAGAAAATTATTTGCAATATTGTACAATCTAGTCTAGTCTATAAATTGCTGTTGGTTGAAAATGGCTTGCGTTTTCGCTACAAGTGAAAACTTCATGGACGAGTTTGACAAGTGCATTCGAGTGCGTTCTGAACAATAACTGACATGCACTATTAATCAATACACATCATCGATAATCCAATAGAACAGAAAACACTTACAATGAACTATACGACCTTCGAATATATTACGAAAAAAAATCAAAATCTTCAGGGTGTGTCAGCCAGAAAACGATTTCTATACGCGCATAATCCGATTTGATTATCCGCCCGCCAATTATTGTACAATCACCTTTTACGTCACACGCGTTTTAATTGGACGCAGATGTGTTAACTTTCATATGGTGCAACCGTATGAAAAGTATGCGGCCGAACGTATATAACATCTTTCGCGCAATTAAAACGAAAAATTCCAAATTTTACATCACACGTACGTTGTTCAAACGCCGCACGATATTTTGCCATACAAAATCGAACATGACGTCGGAAAATCGGACGCAGATCGCGTTTCGATTCTGCAACCTGCGTATCCACTTTCGCCAAAATGTCAATAAAAGAAAACCAAAAGTTCATCCGGTATGTGGACATAATTTGAGTTCGAACGTTCTTTTAATGTTTAATTAAACAATGATGAACTTTTATAACTTGATTTAAAAAAAAAAAGTACTCTGAGAAGACTTTAGTAATAGATCATATACTAATCAATCAAATATAAAGAATTTTCAATATTGCATTCATTATACGTAAAAAGCGTTGGTAAATTATCGTTCAATGATCAATCGACCATTGTTTAATAATTCAGGATCAAACGCACATACCGTGGTCGACGGCGAATGAAAATCCGTATCGACTTCTTCGACCGTCTCGAGCTGATTGATCCAACGCGTGATCAGATCCCCGTGGAGATTAGCCTTCTTCCTTGACGAAGACGAAGAAGAGCAACCAGCATGATCCGGAACCGACGAGTTAACCGGAGCAACGCCGGCCCTATAAGGCGAACTCAACACGAACGACTTGCTGGTCACGGTCGAGTTGTCACAGTCCGACGAATACCTGCACCCTGAATCAGCATCGTCCTGATACAAAGATGAGTCTTCGTACATGGAAGAATCCTCAACCCAGTGGTCGTCGACTTTGGGTAGATCGAACACGTATTTGGTCTCGTTGCCGAACAAACTCGACTCCCTAGACACCGGTTTCTCGGGAGTGTACCTATACAGCACCCATGGCTCGTGAGATCCGTCGTCCAGAGGAGGCTTCTTCTTCTTCAATATCGAAATGGTGTCCCGAGACGAGAAACAATCGCAGGGGGAATGCCTGCCGGTTCTTCCCTTCGAAAACATGTTTTTGAATTTTGAAGGATCAGAGCATCGCGGTGTTGCCCGTGCGGAGCTCGTCTCCGAACTAATGCGCGACGAAAAATTCGGAAACGAGGCAGCGCTCTAATTGCATTACGATAATGATTGTTGGTTAATATTTGGTGGTAAAAAAGAACTTTCGCTTGCGCGCTAAATGATAATTCGCGGTGTTGAGTCACGACGAGCGTGACGGTGCTCTAGCCGTGTTTGTTATATCGGAAACGGACGTAAGAGTGCATATGAAAATTTATAAATAATTCAATGAGTGTTTTCGATAAATATTTGAAAAACTGGGATGTAAGGTGAAAGACACTTGGTTGTTACGAAACGGCTGAATATTCCGTTTGAAATGCAAACGAAAAACTGAAAAATCGATGTGAAATTTTAATTATATTCGATTGATTATTTCATCTGTCAAATAACGATCAACTTTCAAATTAAATATAGACGGCGTTCGTGACGACATTCGGAGATGGGACATTTCACATGTTTGATATTTGAAAAAAAAATTATTTCGAAATGTCATCACACTTGAAAATTCAAATGCGCGAATTTACGTCGCGAGCACTAACGCGGATTTCAATACACATACATCTCGTGGCCGTTTTCGATACGATACTGAAAATATATTCGACACACGTGCACACATTAATTAAAATAATATAATATTATAAAACGAACACAATAATGTGAAATTTCGGAGCGTTCGCACGATTTCATAAACGCAAAAGAACGAACTCACGCTCGTATCGAACGTTTCAATGTTACGCCCATTTTATCACAATAACAAGAGCCGTTCTAAAAAACAAAACAAAAAACGCGACAGTTCTTGCCTCGAATTCGCCAAGTTTCAACTTTTCAATATGCGATTTCCCAACGGAATCTGTCGCGTTCGAAGAAGATTTTTTTCGAGCGGAGAAATCCTTGTGACTTTTCCAAATGGAGATATACGTGTCGCATCGAAAATATTGATTGTGTCATCGACATATGACTGATTCGACAAATACCGTATACGGACTCGACACACGGTCTCGTCTCGAGTTTACACACGTTAAACGAATCCAAACACAGAGGACAAAACGAAAGAAATCGCCAAGTGGCCGGTCGCTTTGGGCGTTGGTGTTCGACATAAGTCGAGAATGCTAAACTCGAATCGGAAGAACAGGTGTTGCTTAGATATGAAAAATAGTCGTACTCGTATATAAGGAAATGTTATCGAATAAAACGGCTCGGATTTAATAACAATCGGTGGAACGATTCGAACGCGCGATCAAAAAAATTTACGATCGATATAAATCGCGGTTGACTCACAACTCTGACAATTCCGTGGATAAACTCATTTCGAAATCGTTGCGGAACATAGCGGTACCTTTTTGTGGATATGTGAAGATCATTGATTTCGAGTAATCGATCATCGTTAAATTGTAATAGCGGATCGAGTGGGCGGTCAAGGGATCGGCAGTAAGAAAATTATACGCGAAAATTTTTCAAGTCGTATTTGCACTTATTTGTGCAAAAAAATTAAATCGAAGGTCGTATTAGATCAGGGGTGGGCAATTGTTTCGGATGGCGGGTCGAATCGAAAAATTTTGGGTCAAAAAGCCAAAAATAAATCTAGTATAAAATAATAAGTCATTTCAATCGCTTTAAGATCCACTTGTAGTTCTAAAATCAATAAATTATTACTTTGGAAAAGTTTTTTAAAAAGAAGTAATAATTTGGCCATAAATGCTTTGATAAAATTGAATACTTCAAATACTATAATTATTTTTCAATTTAAGTTTTCACTCATTCAAAAAATTCTGAATATTGATCAAAAAACCAAAATCGTGTTACCAAGAAGTCTATTTCAGTTCATGAAAATCATTTATTTTCTGCTACATTTCCAAAAATACAGCGATATCCTCTTTTAATTCTCATACTCCGCTGCTAATAAGTTTGCGGGCCACTTTTTGCCCACACCTGTATTAGAAGTCACTCGCACACAAACAAAACTAAGAAGAAAGTCAAGGAGAACCATACGTGAACACAGAATCCACGCACACAAAACCGTAACGTCATTTTCGAAAAACCCCTATAGAACCTCGCATCCGGGACCGAAATTCGGATCCCATCCGAAACGACATGACATTGAAACACTACAATACATATGCATGGACCGCTTAGGGTTGCCAACATTTTTTCTGCCGATATATAGTACTTTTCCAACTAAGCCATTAAAAATGTATAGTGTTTTATGAAAAAGACAAAAATAAATACTCAGTGAACAAATTCATTGGGGGGGGGGGGGAAATAGAGATCAAATTTTCCTGCATTACTTTTTTATCAATAATACGTTCATTATTGATTTTTTTTGAAATATAGTACTTTTCAAACTAAGCCATAAAAAAAACATGGGACACTTCTAAAAAAATATATAGGAAACATCCAAAAAAATTAGTATGTTATAGAAAAGGCAAATAATAATTATTCAAAAAAAAAATTCATAGGAAGAGAAGGTAAAATTTGAATTTTCCTGCATTACTTTTTTTTAACAATACGTTAATTATAGGGTTTTTCGAAATATGGTACTTTCAAACTAAGCTATAAAAAATCATACGACACTTCCAAAAAAATATATAGGACACATAAAAAAAATTAATATTTTATAGAAAAGGCAAATAATAAATGTTCAAAAAAAAAAAATCGTAGGAAAAGAAGGTAAAATTTGAATTTTCCTGCATTACTTTTTTTTAACAATAGTTCCTCATTAAATTTTTTGAAATTGCGTGAAAGAAGGGAAGGAGGAGAATAAACGCAAAACTTAAATACGTTCGACCACCGCAATTGTCTTTTTTACCGGAAAATATATATAATAAAATGAAAAAAATATTTTTTAGGTTTCGACGCCAAAAATATAATGTTTCCCATACAGTGTATAGGACGCAGACCAAAAACATAAGACAATACTACAAAACACAGGACATCGGCAACCCTAGGACCGCTACCTGCCTACGCGCGACAACTCCATCGCAACGCGCCTCCATTAAGGTTTTATTGGAGCCGTTCTTATTTTGTTTATTTATTTTAATTTCAATTTTATTGCGCCGCGAGCGTGTAGGTTACGGAGGCGCCTTGGCGGCGATTAACTCCATAAAGGGGGGCCGCGCCCGCCCGCTCTCCGACGGCCGTGATGATGAGGCTCGGAGACGCGATCCGCGTCGTCATCGTCTTCGGCCATGGAGCTGGGTGGGCGGGGGCGGGCGGTTGACCCGCCCACCGCCACCCCGCTCTCGAGTTCTGGTCGCGACTGCACACGATGCGCGGAAAATGCACGGGAGGTGAAAATGTGCACTCCGCTTCGACGACGGCGCATTTGAGGTTGCGTGCACTTTTCTGAATGCGCAATTGCGGAATGAAGGCGGGATGAGGTTTTTATGGTGGTTCGGGGGGTGGTGGGTTCGTATGGCCGATGTCGGTGGCGGGTTTGTCTATAGCAGTGCTCCGTAACCTTTTTTCATTCACGGCACACCAAAATCTTTTCGTGACTACCCCCCCTCCCCAACACGCAATCTCCCAAAAACCCAATGATGTCTTCAGTGATGCACATAATAGGATTATCAACTTTTTTTGATGAAATATAGAGCTTTTCAAATTAATACTTAAAACAAGACGGCATGACAAAATTCATGGAGGGGGGGGGGGGAATAGGGAT
>JAOXNN020239375.1:0-10737 GCA_028571205.2 Hydropsyche betteni
CGTCACAGGACCACAAATGACGTCACGGGGCCGAGGTCATCATGAATGGATTATTGATGAATTGGATGCAGAGCCTCAGGTATAGGTTGACTGCACGTGGACTGCAATCGGACCTCAAGATGACTGCGAAAAACAAGAGGTGGTCGTTCGGGGAAATGGCCTTTTGCTGGTGCTGAAAGGTTCTGAGGAATTTGGTTGTTGTTTTTCAGGTGTTGACTACCGTTAAGGGTACTATTATGAGAAAATTGGATGGATTTTCCGTTGAAAGGGAGTGCTTTTTTCGCTGTTTTTTCTGATGAGGGATAAAGCTGAGGTTTCGCTTTTCTTAGAATCTACGACGCCTACGTTGAGTTATTATCAGGGGTCTGTTTATATGCAGGCGTAGACGGATTTTTTTAAAAAGAAATCGTGATCTGATTTATCTAGAACAGATTCGAGATATCAAATGACAAATATCATATTGAAAATTACCTTTTTGTCGATATCATATTCTTTGAAATTGTAAATATGTTATTTTGAAGTAATAATAGATTACATATAATATGAGACAGTATTTTTTTTTTATTATTGATAAATAATAGTATCCTTTTAATATACGATATCTTATGAAATAATTAGGTGTGCTAATTATTAATGTAAAGTTTCGCTCAGAAACAATACTTGCCGAAAATTTCATACATGTTGAAATTACGAAAAGATAATGTTTTATTAAAGGTCAAAGAATAAATATATGAATTATAAAATTATGCATATCAATATAACGTTGTTTCTGAACGCAAAATTTATTTAAACAGACTCGATTCGTAAACGGATTAAATTGAAAATAAATACAAAAGCTCGTACGATTATATTCTAATGAAACATCAAAGGCCAAAGTTAACGTATTCAATTTAGTTAAAATTAACTCCATACTGGAAATTCGAAAAAATCGTAACTGAGCCAGAAGAAGAAAATTTCGTTGTTACTTTTGACATTTGCCTTATGTGTTAACCTTATAGAACAGACTTGAATTTTCTCCAACGCTATATTCTCTTGGAAATTTTTAATGACATGCATGTTCGGATCTAATATATATTACCCAATATACATTGCGAAAATGGAAATCGGGATTAACCGATTATGATTGAACAGTTTCCATTATATCTCCTATATATAATCACGGATTTTTGTGTGTCTGTGCATCTGTATGCCGTGTGTTCGAATAACGCTCGCGACTGTCTTTCCCTATATAACGTCTGGTGACAATAACAAATGAACTATTTTGATTTTATTAATTAAATATGAAATATTCAAATCAGGTACACATTTCGGGTTCACGCGATCGGGTTTTCACATTTTATCTTTTTCCGTTTTTAAAAAAATCCACAGCCGTTGTTATTAATATCGGGCCTATTTACTAGTTATATAATATTACCCTTTGACATTCTCGGAATTGCCCGATTTGAATATTCGATCATAAACATCAAACTCAAATATTAAAATAAATAAGTTCATTTAATAAAACCATCAATCGATCCAATAAAAATCTCAACCGAAGTGATAAAAGAACCTCGACTTCCTGGTAATTCACCACCTAACATAACATATTGATCATTAAAAGTACCACGATTATCTCATCAAGACCGGAAAACGTATACATTACAACGAATTTTCTCCGGCTGATTGCGTCCATTTATCCATTGCGGATGGTGGCGAAAATTCGTGTCCCACTTTTCCGAAATTCGATTTTCCGGGAACGATTTTCTATGGGTTTGCAGCCCTCTCGAAACCGCCAATCTGATGGGTTTTCAGCGGGACGTTCATCGATCCCGTGTGTTTTGGGGACGATGAACTTTGTACGTCTCGCTCTGCCTGCGCTTCAGGCAGGGGTCGGCAACTTTATTTATACTATGAAAAATTTATACTATATGAATCACATGATATTTTATGTATTTCATTTGATACTAAATCAAATCAATTATAAAATTGTATATTTTAATATTAAAATTTTCAATACGTACCATATTAAATGTTCAATATTCTCTCAATTTGATTTTTAAACAATTTTTGGCGTATTGTGTGTTTGAGATCAAAAGAAAATTTCATTTATTATTTAAAGAATAATGGTTATTTATATAAAAGGTAAGCTATTTAACGTGTAATTTCGTCTGGTTTGTTAATTATTCTTAAAGAAGTCTAATTTCATTTATGTTTAACGAGTCAACGAACCATTTGTTTCTTTTATATGATTTTTTTGAAAGACTGGATCGAATAAGCCATACGCTCAAGAAAAAAATTCTTGGAAATAAATCAGCAGCCCTATTTCGCCGAACGTATTCTATTTGTATTTTACTTCCGTGTGAGCAAAAATTAAAACAAATTATCCGAAGAAAATTTATTCATTGGAATTTTTTTCTGAAATATATAATATGGAAAACGACAAATTTCAATAAAGGGATCTCCAAAAGAAAACCGCATTATATTATACATTTTATCCGTTATATAAATTACATATTTCAAAAGGATAATGAACTATCAATGTCAAAGGATCAAATATTAATATGAAACCTTTTGAATATTTTTAATCTTGGCAAATATACAATATATGCGACCGACTATATTTGCGAAAATTTAATCGAATTTATTTTAAAAATCCGTCGCATAATAATTAATCGTTTATCGTGAGATCACAAGGAGCTTTTCACATTAATTAAATTCGGATCATTGGGACGCTTAAAATTAGAAAATTAATTCGGCAGCCGAATCGAGAGAACCTCGAAAACTTTTCAGACGTCATAAGAAAATGAAAAAAATCTAGAAATTTCAAATTGATTTTCTGATTAGATCCTATTTTTCTTTTTAAAACTGACCTATTTTTCATAATATAATATTTTTAGCGGTTTAGTCTCATCGAATGTATTGTTGCAAGTGATTGCCAAAATTAGGCGATATATAGCATAATCAGTAGAAGAAAACAGCTTTTTTTGAACTGCTTACAAATCATTTAGGAAGAGATAGTTTTAGAAATGTAATAGACTATCGATGAAAAAATATGAAGTTGGTAATAAGTTTTTTGGAAGATATTTTCTTTTTATCTAAAAACACAAAACACTTAAGTTGATTACTGAAATTATAAATATAAACTACACAGTACTAGAGTTAAGCGATATACATATTATATAATACAAATAACAGACGGCTGTAATTTGAAAAATATTGATTTCAGGAAATCAATTTTTTTTCAAACATAATTTATTCTATTGAAGATATTTATATTTCTATTAAAGAATACATAAAAAAATAAAAAAATTTCATATTATTTTTATATATATTTTCATAAATAATTCTGTGATATCAATATTTGACCCTGATTTCAAACCACAAGATTGTTTCCTTATTCCAGTCAACTCCATTAGAGTTTCATTTCCCTAATCACAAAAAAAAAACGAAAAAACCTCATTCAAAAATGATCCATTTTTCAACTCAATATATTTAAAAAAAAAACTTCATTTATAAATGGTCAATACAGCTAGATAATATTATACATTTCAATACATATAACATTATATTACAAAATAGCCGATTTCTGCCTATCTGTCTATGGTAAACTCATACTGAGCACCCTAAGAATCATTTATATTTTAGCCTCAACTTTTAAATTTTTCATTTTATTTTAAAATATTATTCCATATTCACTAGTCTCCTATATAATAATCACGGATTTCTGTGTGTCTGTGTGTCTGTGTATCTGTTCGAATGACGCTCACGTCTTCGGTCGCGCTCGTGACTATGGCCTTTATGCGTATACAGTTAACGTCTATAATATAATACTAACAACTGGCTTCACCTATATGTCACAAACAAATAACAAATGAACTATTTTGATTTTATTAATTAAATATTCAAATTGGGTACACATTTCGGGTTCACACAATCGGGTTTTCACATTTTATCGTTTTCTGTTTCATAACAAATCCACAGCCGTTGTTATCAACATCGGGCCTATATACTATAATTAAATAAGTAAGATGACCAAAAGTGAAAATAAAACTAAAGAATTTACGTGCTTGATCGACTTATTGATAATTATTTTTTTTGTTCTAAAAAAGTGTACTAGTTTAGAGACTCTTAAAATAAATAATTTACTGGTAAAACCAGTGTGAATGGTCACTTTAGACTGTAGAGCGAATTGGATGAGTTGCTCAAGACAAGAACGAAAGAGGATTGGATAAGTCTTCATATAGAAGTAAGTGAATTATATTATACACACATACTATGTAAAATGGGTATTTTCTACACCAATGAAAGTTTAAAAAAAAATAATTTCAAATCAATAATGCAAAATAATATCCATCTACTGACCGTGAATCATATCGCTTAACTTCAATACGAACCAATTCATCCGACCAAATCATATTACGTTACAATGCATAAAAATAGATTCGCGTGTAAAAACAAAAGGGATATTCACCCCAATATCCTCCCCTTTATCAATTTTTATTCGCGATATCGTTATTATTATAATATATGCCTGCATTAAAATTGTCGTCACGCTTCATGATTTACAGTAAATACCCTTTACCCAAATAGGGTAAACGCCGAAATGCCACCAATTCATTTTTTTCCCATGAAACTTTACGAAATGGCATTCACGAATGAACCACCATAATTATAATGCAACCGTATAAAGTGGGAGCGTAATACGAAAAGTTCACATCATATAAGAAACGACTGTTTTTAGTGTCCAAACTTTAACTATGTCTGCTAACTTTCCGACGATTTAACACATAACCCTCCGCCCCGAAATCCGAAAACTTAATAATTCACTTTGTTTATATTTATATTGCCGCTCGAACGATTTCCTACAACCTAATGAAGCCGACAACAAAAAAAAACCGCAATTTAGTTTGCTTGCTTAGGACTTCGGAACGTTGATCAACTTTAATTATTATTTAACGTCAAGAAAAATAACCGCTCGTTATAATTTCTCATGCACGAGATTTAATTAAATTTACACGCCCGCATAGAGTTTTTTTACATCCTCGTGGAGGTTCAACCTCACACATCCACACAACCATATCAAATCATAATTTGGTGGTAGCAGGTGGCAAATACAGCCTCCGCCACGTTAAATTATTTTGCACAGTCTGGCTGAGGAGCTTAATGCAAGAAAATTACCGTCGAGTTTTGAGGCACGAAACGCCGATTCGCTCATTATTTTGCGTGTGTCACGTGGAATAATATTTGTTCGCCATTACGTGCTTTGCTTTTTAATCTTGGAATACGACGGAGACGAATGTGCGAGTTCGGAATCCTTTTTATGCTATATTTAATTCAGCGCCGAAGCTTTCGAACAATAGAGCTTTTGTTTCATACACAGACGTATCGGAACGTAAAAGCTTATGCTAATATTTTATAAGCTTTTTAGCAGCTGGCATGCGAATTTATTTATAAACTCACAAAAAGCGATATTTTTTCAGTACACAAAGATCTTACGGTAGGATAGGTTCCGTTTTAGAGATAATATATTTATTTCGACGATCCATATAAATATAATACGTGATGTGTAATCAGAATCCGTATTGATGCTTTATTGTATAAATTCGTGGAAAAAAGAGTTATGTTTAACACCCTTTTTCCATTTTATCACCATTATCATCGTCACCATAGGCAACCTAAGTAATATCCAATTCGGAGCTTTCCAATATTTTTTATATATATTTTTATTTTGGTCACAAAAAAAAGTTTACTTTGAATGAACTGAATATTGAAACCATATCTTGCACAAATGGTCTCAGGACAATATCCATCTGTTGATTGCTTAACCCCCTACATTGTATGATTTTTTTTTAATATAAAAATATATGAATATTTCATTTCTACTCTATATAATGAAGGAAAAATAATAATTTTATTTATAATGTATTTTCATATTAATGCCTCAATGGAACGTACACTAAATCCTTTTTTTACACGGGGTATAAGTTCCAGAGACTACCGTGTAAAAAAATGTATGTCGATCAAATAAAAATTGGTGATAGTTTCCATTAGTATATTTGGATAGAACTTCCATTCAAAAGTACTTCATAAAAAATTAAAAAAAAAATTCGCCATATGAAATCATCAAAAAAAAATTAAAAATATTGAATTAATTTTATTACATTATATTATATATTGGATCTATATATTATAACCATGTATGATGTTAAGTATTTAAAACAGTGACGGATTGAGTCGAGAGGAAGCCCTAAGCGGTAAAATATTTCTGGGCCTGCTCCCTTGCAATTTTTATTCGTTTCATAATTTTAAAATTAAAAAAAAAATTCCTAGAAAAAGTTCAACGATTTTCAAAATTATTCAAACCAAAAAAAAACGATAAAAAAAGGTCGACGCTTTTTAAAAATTATTCGAAACATACCATTTATATACGCTAAAAATTCGGGGCCCGTTTTTAGCTCATATAAATCGGGACCCCCTAAGCGGCCGCTTAATCTGCATACCGTTAAACCCGCCACTGATCTAAACTCTTTCAAAGTTATTTTTCATATTGAACACTCGATTCAAGGAAAAATCCCCATATAAAAAAACCGCTCACCAAAACCTCAAAATTACACAATTTTTTCCTTCATTTGAATACAAACACTAAACAATTTCAAAACCCCAACACACCTCCAAGCAAAGCGCACACGATTAAGAAGCAAACGACATAAATTCCGACCTAAGTGCACAACGTCCCGAGCCGCGGCTTTGCAAGTAAGTGCCACGAATGTATCAAGAGACATCCCCGTAATTCCACGGGAATAAATAACAATATAAAAAGCGCCAGACGTAAAAAGAAATTGATATGGTAATGTTTCGGCCGTAATAACAAGCGACGCGAAGGCGTCGTAAACGCCGCGGGATAAACTCCACAGTGCCTCTTCCTTCCAAGTATAATATGGCGGGATAGTCTGGATTCGAGATGTGTAGATTCGGGATGTGTAGATTCCAGAGATGGAGACGATCTGCTCGGCGGGGAATTTGAATAGTGGCCGTTTATTAAAAAGCTCGGTTTCGAATGCGGGGTTTTCGCGCGCGAAATGCGCGCGTCTCCCGAGGACGCGTTTTGTTCGGGAGTGGGAATTGGATTAAAAAAAATTATGAATAAAATATCGGGTTTTACGCGAAGTGGTCTATTTCGAGTGCTATTATCGTGTTGTGTTTGTACGAGCCACTTTTCGCACGGGGAATACGTTCCGGAGGCTGTCGTGTGAAAAAATGTATGGTGACCGCTTATAAAAATTGAAGATTTGTTCCGTCGGTGTGTTGAAACTTTCATCCGAGTATTATTTAAAGAAAAAACAAAGCCTTCATAAAAAAATTAGTGAAAAACTGTGTTTTAGTATGAAGTTTGATATTGCGGTTCTTGACAAAATGGCAAAACCTCCCTGTCGATTAGAGGTCAATATAAAATTTTACGTTAAGATTACTGAAAATGGTTTTTTGTAAAAAATTTCGTTAACTGTCTTTTTTACAAAAAAATATTCGAGATAAAATTTGTAGTTTAGAAAAATTCCTACAAAAAAGTTATCGTAATATTTATTCGTAAAAGTAACTGTTTTGGAGATAATTCAATCAACAGAATTGGTACTATTGCGCATATAGCCCTCAGCGGTATGTATAATATTATACATAGAGAGCTCAAAAAATTCTAAGAAAATGTCTTAAATTAGTAAACAAAATAATTTACTAAAAATAATTAATTCAATTTCACAAGTATAGATATAATATTTCACAGCACTGAATCAGTGATATTTTGGAACCGTGTATAGAGAAAATTGTGTGTATTTCGGGTTCAATTTTAGTGCGTTTAAGATCCGATGGTTTAATGCTTTAATGGTTTATTAACGACATTAGCAAAGGAATAGTATGGCGTCGCAAACCACCCCGGAACTATTTTGTCGTACATGCTTTATTTTTCTGAATAAACAGTGTATCGTATAATAATTCGGTCGAATGAACATTATTGCATATTACCGATAAACGCCGGTTATAAAAGTGCACTCACAACAAACACAAAAAAACTTTCTTACGAACATTAATCAATATTTATTCCATCCGGAGCATATAGCCCATAAAGGAGATGATAATAAATCAACCGTTTCCACGATTTTCCGCCCAACCAATTGTTGATTTACTTCCTCTCGACCACCATTGCCACAATCTATTCAAAACGTGGAAGTACCTCCGATCGATACCCCCAGATAATAACACTTCCATATTTCAACTACCTTTGCGTTATTTACACCCGGCTCGAATTAGATTTTAATCCTTAACGATATTATTATACGTTTCCTGGCGGGATGTGCCAAAAATCAGCTTTTATCGCTCGTAAAATTGCAAACAACCGAGAAATTCTACACCGTTGGTATAAGGATAATGCGCAAGCGTAATGTATGCATTCGTGTCCCTTTCCGATAACAGCCCAGCGTCATATTAAAGACAATCTTGCACCCCGTTGAAGGAGACGGTTATTAATGCATGGTTACCCCAACCCTTTCATCGTATCGGATGACTGGAAGCTAACATTTGCATAGACATCCCTCAACTTTTTGCTTTGAAAGATATCGATGCCAAAATGCACAATATTTACCGTTGATTGGAAATGTATATTTTTCAATATTATTTTTATTTCGATTTATTACTTTGAAGACAATATCGATATTGTGATATGTTGATAATTTTCATAAAAGTGGGATGTTTATATATATAAGAATTGTATATTGAATACAGATGTTATTCATCGGTTTGGAGAAAGGCGAAAAATATTTCACATATATAATCATATCATTGACCTTATATATATAACATTTATTTTAACTTGTATCAAGTGAATAATTATACGATTAGGTATTCGATTTGTAACAATTGATTTGATTGCGTCTCATTTTTGTTATAATTAATGGAAAACGGTATTAAGTTCTTTGTGTTTTTGTCATTCGTTCGAACAAATTTTAAACAATGAAACATTAATGAAGCATGGGAATTGAATGTATTTTATGGGAATAAATATAAAGTATTTTTTTTTTAATCACAGTTCATTATCGAAAGTGATAATCTACAGTATTATAATATGGAATTAAGAAAATTTTAATATGTATTCAAAATATAATGAAACTCTATGTCGAACATAAACGTATGATATAGAAGATAACATTATAATTTCAATTGAAATATAAATATATAGACTCATAAGATACGCTTACGCTCGTCATGAAAATTCATTAACATAAAAAAACACTACCCTCAATTTCAAAATAATGCATTAATATCTGAATGTTTGATATTATACATACATCAATCAAAAGAGCTTTAAGCAGAAATGTTTTTAAAAATACTTGAACACTTTGGACATCTTTTATTTTTAAACAAGTTATACTAAAAAACTCTAATTTCCTTTTACTTCAGCAATTTTTTAATAACTGTGTATTTTAAATCGTTTTGTATTAATATAGATAGAAGTTTTTTATTCATATTTATGAATTAAACAAACAAAAAAATAAGATCAACACACCATTATTACTTTTCGTATTATTACTACACGAGTGCAAATTATTTTTTATTTTTTAATCGAAATAATAATAAGTATAATAATTTGAATTTAAGTACGTTTGGCTTAAAATTTTCTAAATAAAGCCAGGCGCCCACTGCCATTTGTAGTCGCAGCGATCGTTTAGTCGCGAAAATGGAACGCATTATTTTAGGTTGAAGTGCGCCCATATACTATTTATATGGACGTAATTCAACCTAAAACAATGCGTTCCATTTTCGCGACTAAACGATCGCCGCGACTACAAATCGCAGTGGGCGCCTGGCCCAATACAACATAAAAAAAACTAATCCGAAAACCTCACAAGCATCGAACGCGTTAAACGAGGCTATGCACCCAGACACGTTAATACGAAAAGTGGCCCCACACGGGGAGTGGGTGCATAGTGCGGAGCGCCCTGCATCCCGCCTGCGCCCCCAGCCTGCGCCCCCATCCCAGCACTTTCTCCCGAGGAGAGGTCGTTCCTCCGGCATCGATCCGCGGCTCCTCCGCCCCCGGGCCCCGCCCCATCATCCCCCAACCCCGCTCCCCGTATAAATAACGTATACATTTCGAAACGGGATGAGGTTTTCGTCGTGGGTTTGTGTGTTGGTCTTGTTTGTTGGGGTCGTTGTTGGATGTTCGGTGTTGGGTCGGTTTGTCTGGTGATGAAAGAATGACTGTCTTTTTTGAGTGTGATGGAAAATGTTTTGATGTATTGGTGATTTTGTTGATGAGTTATTTGATGAAGTAAATTTTATGTTTGAAAATTTCTATAAAAAAGTCGCTTTGGGTTGAATTTTTCTTCGTCTATATATAAAAATATGTATTGGTACAAATTTAATTGAATTGAGTACAATGTTTATTGACAATTCTTTTTTCTACATGATATCATTTGAGCAAAAATAAAATGGCTAATATTTTAAATGGTCAGAATTTGAATACGATTTTGGTCAGAATTTTTATTCCATTTATCAGAATTTATTCCATTTATCAGAATTTATTCCATTTATCAGAATTTATTCCATTTATCAGAATTTATTTAAAATTGGTCAGAATTTTAATCAGAAAGGTCAGAATAAATATTGAATGGTCAGAATTTCAACTGAGTTTTCAGAATTTATATTAAACGAGCGTATCCGAAAAGGCTTCGCCTTTTCGAACACGCTCTGCTCGGCCTCGCTTCGCTC
>JAOXNN020239384.1:0-10737 GCA_028571205.2 Hydropsyche betteni
TGGAAGACAACATTCGCCGTGTTATTGCCAATATACGGCCACAAATGTTGGAAAAAGTCATCGAAAATTGGACGTCCGGATTGCACTACATCCGAGCCAGCCGTGGCGGTTATATTCCAGAAATCATATTTAAAATGTAATGCCACAAGATTATCTTTCGAATAAGAAAAAATTCATATCAATCGAATAATCCATCGTTTTTTTATTGCAATATAAAGTTCTATACCTCTAAAAAAAACACCTTACATAAGACCGGGTTTTATTTTCGGGAGAACACGCTATGAGTGTTGTGTATTTAAATTTCAAGAAAAACGATCTCTACATTGAAATATAAATAAATAATGATTAAATTACATTTCAACTTTATTTAAGACAATAAATATTAAGAAACGGTAATAATCGATGAAGGAATTTCTTTCTCATGATTTGAAAGTCATCATTCTGTTCGATTTCTCTTTAACGATAATATAATAGTATATTTTAACATGGTCAATTTTTAAACCAATATTGATTTTGTTTTCAATCGATTCTATCATGAAAGGTGTGAATAACGGTTGTGTGGTTGGTATTTTTTGTCCTGGTCACATTTGCGACGTTGCCACCCTTGTTTACATTCATTTTAATGTATGTTTAATCGTTTTAAGGTACAGATATTTGGCGAATGCACATATTTTAATGTTCGTGTTAAATCCACACATTTGTTTTATTTAATGCTGTGACGTGGTGAAATTTGCCGAATATAAAAAAAAATCATCGAGATGCTTCTAGAACGTTTTAAAAGTTCGACGAATGTTCCATCAACGGTCACATGAGAAAACCTGTTGGCCATATTACCTCTAGGGCAGGTCTCAGCAACCTATGACCCGCGGGTCACCAAGTGACCCTATTGATTATTAATTATTTTCTCAATAAAATTTAAAATATTATCAACTGAAAACTCTTTCAAAATATACCTATTGACCCAAAACACTTCATAAGAGTCAAATTTTGGTTGCTTCTGACCCGCGGCCAAAAAATGTTACCGAGACCTGCTCTAGGGATTCAAAAATACCGACATTCGGTAAAAGCATATTTCTTTATACTAGATTAGGCTAACTTAGTAGTTTACTAGGTTTACCGCGAAATTTTTGAAATATCGTTAGTGTGGTACGAAAGGAAAAAAAAAATTGTGGACCGTCTGTGAAAAAGATAACATTCGATTATTGTAATTTTTAGTTTCGTCCAATATTTTTCACATTTAACAAGAAAAAGTTAATCTTCATCCAAAATACATTACAATCGTTTTAAAAAAAAAATTCATATCGAAAACAAATCATCACTCTGCAATACGATAAAAATTGATAAATGTTTTGTTCGTGTTTATATCAATAAAATATTTAAGCATGCTAAGACGATTGTTAACCCATATCCTGATGGTTTCCAATTCCAAATAGCGACTTTTTTTGCACCACGATCGGTTGTATTATATTCGGCAAAATCTTACAAACCATAACATATGGAGCAATTAGTTTCGAAAGCTCTAAAGTATAATTATGATAAAATAAAATGAATCTCTTTATCCGAAGTAAAAAAAAATGGAAGGGAAAGTTTTGAGGTATATCGCAAATCGAAAAAAAAAGCACATTAACACAAGCACATTAACAAAAAAGCACATTAACAAAAAGCACATTAAGTACAAGCGAAATTACACACTAAAAACACAGGTTTATTTTAAATGAATCAAAGGAAAAATTACAATAAAAATCGTTATTCAAATATGAAGTTGTATATTAAAATATCCGACATAACTCCAAAAAAAAATTATTAAGATAAATATCTTAAAAAAATCAAAACTTTTCATACTTATAAATTATACAAAATGAATAAAATTAACTCAAACAAATCATAAAACACAAAAATAACTACATAATTTCGTCATGAATTCCTAATTCCGAGCAGGCATTTAGAATGGCTTCACTCTAATCGAATGGTTATGCAATTTTGGCATGTAAGCTCGCGAACGTTTCTTTTCGAAAGAAGTTTTTTCAAGATCATCATTCTGCTTTTTACGAAATTCAGCAGATAAATGAAAACCTCGTCGTTTCAAAGATTATCTGCAGCATGATGAAGCACGTTATGACCGAGTTCGTTTTCCTTTATCGAGAAACTGTCTAGAATTTTCAGTTTACCACTCTCTTCTAAAATGGATTTCACTTTATTTATTTGTCCGAATTTCACTGCCACGTCAAAAGGAGTTTCACCGTCATTGTTTCTTTCTGAAAGCATTTTTTCCATTTTCACTGGTTTGCTTTTTAAGAAATTAAGCAGACAAATGAACACTTCGTCGTTACAAAATTTATCTGCAGCGAAATGAAGTATGCTTACTTTTATATCATTATCGATCATTAAGATTTGGTCTAGAATTCCAAGTTTATCGCTCTCTTCTAAAATTGACTTCATTTTAGTCAATTGTCCTGACTTTACTGCCACGTCAAAAGGAGTATCGTAGCAAAAGTTTCTTTTCAAAAGCAGTTCTTTAATTTTGACTGTATCGCTTTTCAAAAAATTCAGCAGATAAGTGAACGAATCGTCATTACACGTATTAAGTGCAGCGTGATGAAATACATTTTTACACCATGTATCTTCGTTCATTATAAAACTGTCTAGTATTCCTATTTCACGACTCTCTTCTAAAATGGATTTGATTTTAGTTGATTGTCCTGTTTTTACTACCATTTCAAATGGAGTAGAGCCGTGAGTGTCTCTTTTCGAAAGGATTTCTTCCATTTTTACTGGATCGCTTTTTATGAAGTTCAACAGATAAGCGAACGCGTCGTCCTTACAAATATTATTTGCAGCGTGATGAAGTACGTTTTGACGCCATTTATTTTGGTTAAATATAAATATGTTTAGAATTCCTATTTCATGACTTTCTTTTAAAATTAATTTCATTTTAGTTGATTGTCCTTTTTTTATTGCTATATCAAAAGGAGTTTCGCCGTCATCATTTCTTTTCGAGAAATTTTTTTCCATTTTCGCCGAGTCATTTTTTATTAAATTCAGCAGATAAGTGAACATTTCGTCGTTATGAGATTTATCTGCAGCGTGATGAAATATGTTTTGATGACGTTTATTTTCGTTCATTAAAATTTCTAGATTATCACTCTCTTTTAAAATGGATTTAATTTTATTTGCTTGTTCGAATATTACTCCCATCTCAAAAGGAGTATAGCCGTAAGCATCTTTTTCCGAAAGGATTTCTTCCATTTTGAAAGTATTGCTTTTTAAGAACTCCAGCAGATAAGTGAACACATAGTCCTTACAAATATCGTTTGCAGCGAGATGTAGTACGTTTCTACCTTTTTCATTTTTGTTCATTACGATTCGGTCTTGAATTCCTAGTTCATTACTCTCTTTTAAAATGGAGTTCATATTATTTATTAGTCCACCTTTTATTGCCCAGTCAAAAGGAGTTTCGCCGTTAATGTCTCTTTTCAAAAACAGATTTTCCATTATCACCTTGTCGTTTTTTATTAAACTCAGCAAATAAGGGAAAGTATCATCGTTAAATTCATGAAATGCCGCATAATGAAGTATGTTTTCACCCTTTCTATTGTCATTCCTTACAAAACTGCCTAGAATGCCTAGTTTATCACTCTCTTTTAAAATGGATTTGATTTTAGTTGATTGTTTTTTTCTTACTGCCACGTTTAAAGGATTATTGCCGAAATAATTTTTTTTCGAAAGAATTTTGTCCATTTTTGATTTGTCATTTTTTATTAAATTTAGCAGATAAGTAAACAAATCGTCGTTACAATATTTATTTGCTGCGTGATGAAATATGTTTTCATCACGTTTATTTTCGTTCATTATAAAATTTTCTAGAATTCCCAGATTGTTATATTCGTCCAACAAATATTTCATATTATTAAATTTCCCATATTCTGCTGCAATATTTAAAGCTGTATTTCCATTTTTATCCTTTTCTTCTAGAAAATGTTTCAATCTATTTTTACCTTTCAGTTTGACACACATAATTTTTATCAAGTGATTTGTTTTTTCCATGTTTTTTTGTTGCGAATACAAAAAATGCAATAGGTTATTTTCATTTTCCTTATTGCCCGTATATTCCAAACATACGTCGTTTTCAATGAGCCATATTGCAATCCACTGCCATTTATTTTTAAGGGCAATATACAGTTTTTCCCCATTTAATTTATTTATCAAATTTGCGTTTTTGTCTTTCTTTTTTAGATTTTCGTCATTAAACATACTGTTTAAAAATTGGCAAATTACAAAATGTTCGTCATTTAACATATTCCCCAAAAAGTACTCGGTGATTTCCGTTGATTTTTCATCTTCTTTCATCAAAATCTCAAAAAGAAAAACCGCTGTAAAGTATTCAGCGAATGTTCGATGAATAAAGACAGGTTTATTATCTACGATTCGGTTCATAATACCTACATCATCTCCCTTTTCTTTAAATCTGTCTTTTTTGTATTTTTCTAAATTTCTTGCGTCTTCTTTATTTAAAAATATGGTCAGTTCATTTCCATCAAATAAAGAATCTAAAGCTAAAATTTTCCACTCTTCTACAAATTTTTCATGGAGATATTTAGCCGAATTTTCCGATACAACAGAATCTAAATTTTCCTTTTTTTTTTCAGTGCAGTAAACATTAAATTTTATCTTGACGAATTTCTCGTACATTGCCGATAATTTGAGCATATTTATGAGCTCTTGTTGCAGATCATCAGTTTTTGACGAATCAGATTTTTGAAAATTTTCAAAAGTATCCTTGAAAATAATGCTAATCATCATCGTGTGGAGAGCTACTCCCAGAAATTCATCCGTTCGATCGTTGATACTTTTACTTAACGATTCAAATAATACTTTAAAGAATGTATCAAAAGATTCTTCATTGATTTCGAAGGACCGTTTCCAAGAGTTTTTGAGATATTCTTTTCGGTTGTCTTCTGTAAAAGGTTCGATATCGTAATGATTTAAAGAAATATCTCTGAATGAGCTATTTAAATCAATTACAATTGAATCGTATGGTCTAGTAGTCATACAAATTTTCTTGATATTGGCTTGTTCTTCTAGTTTTTTGATAATTTTTATAACGGTCTCCTTGTAATTGGGGCAAATCTCATCAAATCCATCGAGATATAATACAACGCTTTCCATTTGTAGATACTGTTCAAAAATAGTTTTTTCTAACGTGGAATGATTTGCACCATTATGCAAAAAATTGACGACGTTCTCAAATAAGATTTCTTGATCACCCATTTTTTTTAACATTGACGATGCTGAGTTCAATTCGATTTTAATTACCCATAATTTGGGATTGTACTTTTTTGTTTTTCGCGAAAAAGAGGTGAATAATGTCGATTTACCCATCCCAGATATCGCAGATATCAAATTTATTTTGCAATTATGTGCACTCTTCATAGCATTTCCGAAATCTGGTAAATCAAATGATTCTCCTGATTTTTTTAATAATATAAACTCGTCACCTCTTTTACTTAACATGTAGATATTTTTTGATGCGTTTTTTTGAACTTCATGATCGAATATATCAAATTGGTTTTTAGGTAACCATTCTTGTTTATCAATGACAGTGAAATTTTGATTTTCAGAACAGAAATCTTCTTCGTTTATATCGATTAAAATATATATATTATTTTTGATTTTCAAGCGATGGACCAATTTTCTATCAATATAACAGGTTTCTATGTTTTCTAATCCTTCGATTTCCTTGCCTATATCAATGGCTTCTTTTTCTAGAATTCTCGTTAATATTTCACCGTTAATAGTTTTTTTTAATTCATCGTTAATAATAACATCACCTAATTTAACATCAAACTTTTGAAATTTGATTTCCGTATCCAAAAAACATTTTTGCGAGTCTTCTGTGAGATTTTTTAGAGTGTTTGAATCGTCCTTTATTTTATCGATTTTCATACCATTCGATATGATATTTTCTAAATCATTTTCTTGCTTTGATATAATTATAAGCTTCTTTTCATTGCTAATTTGAATCATCTTGATTATGTCACTAATTTTTTCCATCCAGTCGTCACATTTTGCCGTATCTAAACTTAATTCTATTACTAATAAATGATCAGTCGATTTAGATTCAAAAGCGTCAATTACGATGTCATTTAAAGAGCTTAATCTCACATAAATATATTCTTTCAGACCATCAGTTGTTTTCAATTCCTTGTATAATTTTGTCGAACTAATAATAATATGTTCGCTGATGATGTTCAAAATACGTATGTCAGAAGATAAAAAAGCGTTGATGGAATTTTTAAAATTTGCGTCATGAAATTCGATAACATACTTTACGAAATAACTGTCGTACTGAGTAGTCGGTCCTTTCAGTATAATTTTGTTAAATTTCCTTTTAGTTTTTTTCAAAAACTCTTTTGCATCTTCCAAAGAAATAAATCTACATTCGGAAGGACTTTTGGATTTATCGTAGCCAAAATTTCCACGGAACATCCAATCTATGATTTCAGTAGCTAAATAGCTGAATATGAAATCTTTGTCGTATGGGATATATTGATTACCTAGTTCAGTTAAAATAATCTTCCCAAGTCCGTCCAAGTTCGGTTGTCCTGTAGCAAAAACGAATGTTTTGAAAAAAAAATCAAAATCCGCATCTTCCGGCCAGCTTTGGTGAGTTCTCTTATTCCCAAAATTTTGATTTATACTCAATTCATTTTTAATAATTCCCTTCAAATTTATTTTTTCATTTTTTGCAACTCCATTCAAAGCGCTTCTCAACTTTCGTCGGCCTGTATCGTTTCCGACTTCGTCTATAAATTCTTGCCGAAGAGTTTTTTTATACGAATCTATCACTTCTGTTACTAAAAGATAGTCGTAGTATTTCAAAATTTCGTCTTCAGCCGCCAAGCGATTTTTTTTATTGGTCAAAGCTCTTATTAATTTCTGTGCTATAATACGATAAATAGAGTCAGAGAGTAATGGTTTTAATACTGGCAAGATGAGATCACTTTTAAATCGGTAGCATTTGCCTCCTTCGATTGTACATAATGATAAAATGCTATCTTGGTCCACTTTGATCCTGCTAGTTATATTATAAAAATTCTTCAATTTTCCTAAATATACGTCTTTCTTTGGAATTATTCGGAACAAATCGATGTTTGCATTTGTAAAAATTATTGCATGTTCAATAACGCTATTTTCGAAAAATTTTTCATTTTTGGCACTATTGAATGCATTGAAGTACTTCACCAAACCAAAATCTCCATTTGTATCCGTGAAAATGTCACTGTATGTAATTTTTGGATCCTCTGCAGTTTTATATTTAGATTGAAGAATAACAAAATGATCTTTATCTTTCCCGTCAACGATTTTCTTGGTTTTGAGAACAAGATCATCGAACTTTTGAGCTTCTTCAATCTCCGTGCCCAATTCGAAATTTTGGTTTGTTTTCAACACTCTTTGTAAATATAACATCAACAATTTTGTTTGATAGATGTTTCCCTGATAACCAGGCAACTGAGCTTTTCTTTTAGGTTCACTAGGTCCATCGTCACCCATTTTGTTTTCCAATTGAAAATTAATATGGAAATTTAAAAAGAGTTAGTATATTATAAGGAGGGATGGAAAGGAGTTTTATGAATCGTTTTTGAGGTTTGAGTTATCTTTTATTTCGTCAAATTAGGTATCTGTAAAAAAATCACTTAGAAAACATTTTTTCAGAAAACGGTTCCTATTTGATAAAACAATATAATTTGTTACTTTTTTCAATGTTTAGAATTTTGAATTGATTTTAACATAAAATAAGTGTCATCGCTAGGGATTCCAAAAATACCGATATTCTATATTTTTAAAGTTGCAATTTTTCATCAATTAACTCAATTATGTATTGTGTTGTCATTTCTCTCGATTGCTGGCATCTTTTGAAAAAACTCTGCTTGATGTAGTATATGGAGCAAATGTTCTCGCAGTTTTTTCACAATTTCCTCATATGTATAATCCCGCGGTTCTGTCAACGTACATAACGTGGTTAATATCTTAAAATTATCTTCAGCTTTATTTCGCTATTAATGACAGTACCTTTTTTCTTTTGGGAAATCATTTAGCAGCACGAAGCATTCAAACTGCTGCTTGTATGCGCTCCAGTTGTTTCCTTCAGACTTACGACTTCATTGTTTTTGTATTTTCACCTTGTTTTCTGATGTATTTTCTCAAATAGCCTCTGATATCTTCGAGGTTCTCTTTCCCTGAAAACCCTGCTCCGATCTGCTTTTTCGCGATTTCTATCAGCTCTTGCTTTGTCCTTTCTCGGATCGAAGCCTTTTTCCTTGTATAATTAACTTCCTCACTTCCATCGGCTATGACGTGATGTTTGACACGTTTTAGGTTAAGTGTCCGTACACTGTTCTATTTTCTCTGTTTCTATTATTATCGCCAATGTTATATCCGTGTGATGCGAAGATGTGGACTGTTTGCAGAGGATGTAATTGATTAATAGTATCTACGTTGTCCGTAACTATTATTGATGTCCATGTACAATTGACAGTCTCAACACACTATTATCTATGCAGGGGTACCAACTGCGCCACTCCCAGATACCACAGTGTACTAAAATAGTTTACTAAGCCAGCAGGTTGAATGATGCAAATAAATACATTCAATGAAAATTTACTATAAATATCATAAAAGTCTAATTTAATTTTTCTATTCTTTATCCGTCTTGAAATTTAATAACTTTTATTTAATTTTATATCCATTGCCATGTTGATTATTTGTTCGAAAAACTTTTTAAATACTATATTATTGCTTACGTGTCAATTTTCTACATACAGTAGAAATCGTTGAAACATGAAACTGTGGTGGACAAAATATTTTTTCGTGTTAAAAGAATTTCATTTTAAATTTCATCGTTTAATATTTTTTCAGGACCGCAGTATTATTATAATAATTGTCAAGCGGTTTTTTTTCTTTACAATCTTTATTTTTTTTATCTATTTTGAAAAAGATAGCATTCGATTATTGTAATTTCTAGTTTTGTTTAAATTTTTCCACATTTAACAAGAAAGTTAATCTTTATTCAAAATACATTACAATCTTTTTGAAAACAAATTTCATGTCGAAAACAAAAACATCATTCTGAAATACGATAAAAATTGATAAATTTCATGAACGTGTTTATATCATGCTAATTGTAAGACGATTGTTAACCCATATCCTGTGATGGTTTCCAATTCCAAATAGAGACTTCTTTTGCACCACGATCGGTTGTATTACATTCAGTAAAATCTTACAAACGATAAAGTATGGAACAATTAGTCTCGAAAGCTCTAAAGTATAATTAAGATAAAATAAAATGAATCTCTTAATCCGAAGTAAAAAAAGATAGAAGGGAAAGTTTTGAGGTATATCGTAAATCGATAAAAAGGCTTTTTTAATTTTTGTATTCCTTCTTTAAATTACAAGTTGATGCTTATTTTAGAATATTGTTAATTCATATGAACTAGTCACTACTAAAATTAACTTGGAAATTAGAAAAAAAATAGTAGATTTAGTATTAGGATCATAATTACTTGAAACAATTTATATAATAAAATGAAAGTTGACACATTTTGAATTTTATCAATAGGTAACTAAATGTGTTGTGCTAAAATTGGTAATTGTCGAAGTACTGAATTATGTTAGAAAAAATATAAGAAAAGCCAAGAGATGGATCTAGGGTCGTCAGAAGCTACTTAAATACGAGATGTATACGAGATGTATAAAAACAAAAAACAAATAGAGAAAATATATTTTAAATAAATTAATTCGCCAAAATAGCGCCAGAAGTGGGTTAACAAATTATTATATAATACATATTATATCACACTTATCGTTAAATAAATGTGTGGTCCGGTTGCATATACATTGAAAATTTTATCTATAAAAAGCCGCGTTTCGGTTATTTTCAGACATAAGCGCTCGACTACTGAATAAAAATGGAGTCGAAATATATATTCTTCTTCGTCTTGTTAAACATTCAATCATTTCAAGCGGTAAGTGATTTTTTTTTTTAATATTTCTCAATATTTGATCTGCCATAATTTTCGAAGTTAATCGAAAATCGTTCATTTTATTAAATTTGTAACCCCATCTCATCAACAATTTTGCACGTTATTAGTGGAATTAATAAATAAAATACTATGTGTCCCAATAAAATGTATACACACTCTGAACGATTATAACTTTGATATTTATTGAGCTGCGATTAATGTTTAAACTCTTAATTAAAGAAGATGGATTTATAATTCGTTTAGTTAGTAAAAAACTTATATTGATTAACATTCTGAATCAGAAATTGCTTAGAAAGTGGAGCGATGTAAATTGTGTTGTTTAAAATTCGGTTGTATTATTCGGTTATTATCGAAAGTGGTACAAGTCCATTCGTAACTAAAAATCACTTTTATTTTAATTTTTTAAGACGGCTTGAAATTCTCAGTTAGAAAATTATTTCTGAGTCGTCTAAAGAATATTTTTCAATTATGTGTGATAAAAATTAATCAGAAGTCAAAACCGTGACACCGAAACATGCAGATTTTGAAATTATCATTTGAATTTTTGTAAACATAATAAACATAAGTACATGTATCATAAACGATTTTTTTCAGCAACAATACAATTTTGGTTTTTATAGAGAACGAGCGTATCCGAAAAGGCTTCGCCTTTTCGAACACGCTCTGCTCGGCCTCGCTTCGCTCGGCCTCGCATGAC
>JAOXNN020239395.1:0-10737 GCA_028571205.2 Hydropsyche betteni
CAAAGAAAGTACTGATTTTAAGATGTATTTACTAACCTTAATTAATAAACTCAGCTGATTTAAATGCAGCATCAACCCTAATCAAATTCTAACTATGAGCCAGGCTCACTATACCCCAGATTAAATTCGGCCATTATCTTACTCACCCTAAGTGATTAATTGAGTTACAGTCTTTCTCTTTGTATTATATTCTTCAATTTTTTCGTGTATTTTAACTGCCGAATAGTCAGATTATTCGCTACATCTAGATACTCATACTTTTGAAGAAAACATTATCGAGTTTCGGCAGTTTGAGAATCGAATGCAGGTTGTCGTCTTCCAATTTGCAACCATCTACGTTATGACTTTATTTACTCACTGAAATAATAGTGAGGTTGAAGAGTTTGGATAGATGGTGAACTCCCTCATGCCCAATATGATTGTTGACTCAGTTATTCACATAATACATATTCTAAGTTACTAAAGTTTGGTGAGATGTGACAGAGTTTTGCAGCCCTTACCAGTTATTCGATTATCTCCAATATTCAAAGTCTTTAGATGAAGCAGCCCCCTTAAGTGAACCAAAGATTGATCGGTGATTTAGCAGTTGTCTACTAAAATGATTGAATACTTATGGAAAGTACAGTTAAGTTTACTAATTGGCCGATTGGTCTGAGTCCTTCCGTCTAAATTCTGTTACTATCTGGGTAAGAGTATTCTAACTTATATTGAGATTTGTAAGCTGAGTCAAACCAGGCAGAAATTGTGCTCCCACTTGAGTAATCCTATTGAATTCTGTGTAAAATGCATTTTTACCTACACTCAAAGTCCGTAGAAGTGGTAGATTACACAGTTCCTCCAGTCCCTAATCTCCAATAATATTCGAATCTATTTTACTATCCCTCTACCCACCACCAAAGTAACTAAACGTCTAAGGCTGCTTATGCATTTACATTCGTTGGCAGCTAGTTTCATCTTTGGTTTAACTTTCACTGTCTCGGCTACATCTTTTATCTGGTGAATACCAGTCAAACGGTCTTTGAGGTTGCCTTAAAGAATGAACTTACTGTAGGGCATTTTACTGATTGAAATTGAAGTTACCTTAGAGCACGGAATACACCCACCCAGTCTATCCGTCTAGCTTTCGGAAGGTGAATTTAATCAGCTTTCGTAAATTCAGCTTCTCGAAGAAACTCTTTAGCGCTTCTATGTATACCGTAGTCTGCACACACTCTTTCTAGTTTCTTACGTTACTCTAACAATTCTTGTTACCTTCTCTATTTTTAATTCTTATTATGCATCACAATACCCTCCAACAGTTTGGCAGCCTTAAAAACATAAGTGCAACGAACTTCAGGCTCATGCACACGTTTCGCCTATGTATTCCCAATTGATTTACTTCTTCGTGTTATTCTTGACTTAGGTCATTCTATATACCTGCCTTGTGATCTTATTACATATGAAATTAATAATTTGATTAATGATAACCAGACACATCATTAGCAGACTGGTCTTTAACTTCGGTAAATGGTCCAAGCCTAAGCCTCTAACCTAGAAGATCAAGTAAATTAAGAAGGCGAAGTCACTAGGCGACGAGAAGGCAGCCAAGCTATCCAAATCAGAGATTGAAAATTAAGCTAAGAAGAAGAAGCTTGAGTAGGAGAGGCTTTTCGAGTAAACCAAGTACCCATTTCACCGACTGTAGGACGAAGATGGCACTGATAAAGAAGCATGACCCATCGCTCGAACTCCATATCCCTAAGAAGTAGTTGGAACGGCTGTACAACCAGCAGTTGATCAAGATTAAGGGTGTCCTGCCCAAGAAGCGGAAGGAACAGGAGGAGGTTGAAGTTAAGGTTGAGAATCCCTTTCGGCTCCCCAACGAGCTCTACAATTCTCCTTAGTCGCCCAACAAAATGAGTAAGATATTGAAGTTAGTTAGGTGTGCCCTACGGCAACTATCTGAAAGACGTCAATAAGCCTTTTGAGGCTAACATAAAGTAGATACCTCCTCAGGAGAATTTCAGGAGAGTGGGTGTGCTGGGTGTCAAACTGGGAATGAGTACTCTGTGGGACGACTGGGGCAAAATGGTGGGCGTTACAGTCATCTAGCTGGATAGAGTGCAGGTTGTTCATGTTAGACAGCCACAGAATAAGAATGGGTTTTACCACGTGCAGGTGGGCAACGGTGAGGTCAATATCAAAAGACTCAACAAACCGAGGATAGGCCACTTCCTTAAGGCTCGAGTTCCTCCCAAACGAAATTTAGCTGAGTTCAAAGTCAGCAAAGAGTGTCTGTTGCCTGTCGGTTACATGCTTGGCTCCAGGCACTACACTCCAGGAATGGCTGTGGATGTCGTGAGTAGGACAGTATGCCACGGAATCACAGGAACCATCAAGAAGTTCGGATTCAGAAGACAGCCAGCTACCCACGGTAACTCACTCACGACCAGAGTATTGGGTTCCACTGGAGGCAGACAGGATCCAGGCCGAGTATTCAAAAAGAAGAAGATGTACGGCAGAATGGGAGGCAACCTCACTATCCAGCACGCCCTAAAGGTGTTTAAGATCGACGTTGAGAGAAACTTGCTCTATTTGGCAGGCAGCGTACCAGGTAAAGCCGGAACAATCGTCAAAATCAGAGACTGTACGATACACCACCAGCATGAACGGAATATGGAACTGGCCCGGTATCCAACGTTCGTCGAAGTTCCAGGAGTGAAGTATGCCAACGAGTTCAGGATGTTCGCAGGGGAACGAGACCTCGACGAGATCGACTATAACGACAACGCCTATATTTTAGACGATAAGGAGTAGGATCCAGGACTAATGGCCACTCCCACACCAGGCACCATCGCTAATCTTCCCGAAGATTGACCCATATTGTAATTAAATAACCCCTATTTAAGTATCCCAATAGACTGCCTTAGAGTAAAAGTTTATGTTTGTAATAGGATCAGAATTTTAAATGTCAGAATTATTCATAAGCTACGAGAAGGACTTTACTACGAGTCTGGAGGCTACCAAATGCGAACTGGAGAAAACCAGGCAGTCGGCGTCATGTAATAATGAGTGAGATGTAGTGAGAAAGAACCCGGGGAAAATGTTTAACGAGGTGAAGAGTACATTTAGCTAAGCTGAAAGAGCCCTTAAATATCTGGATACCGAATGTGGGAGCATCCCCACATAGAAAAGACAGCCGTTCCAGCGGAAGGTATTTGGGGTTGTAAAAGTAGATGTCAGAATACAAAAGCCAATACAACTAAATGAAGAAGAGAATATTCAAAGAGCAGGACCAACTCCAGCAGTAACTCGACCGTTAGCAGCTCCTCTCCACCGGCAGCGAAGACCCTCTCAACGATTCCAGAATCAAAGCTAACTAGCAGCTCATAAAGCAGGGACAACAACTCTCAGACACCAACTACAAGCTTAAAACCTCCCTAAAACAGATGTACTAAACTTAGGAGATAAGTAACGGTATCCAAATCGAGTTGGTAAACCAGACGGGTAGACTGTAGGGTAGTCGTAAGAAAATGGTAAATATAAATGAGGATCTGACCCAGAGCCAGCTGCTAGTTCGAAAGATAACGTCGGCGATAAGAAGGAACAAGTTTGTGCTGATAGGGGTGGTGGCTACCATTGTTTTAGTTATAGTAATTACGCTGGTTATAAAATTCTCGAAGTGATCTTTAATTGTGCTAATCTATGTTATCAATTTATCATTTCGATATGTAATGCTATTGCAGATGGGTGTAACGAACAAATTTGTCATTTTAGGTTAAATTGAAATGTATGACGAAATACTTCACTAAACTCCTACTTGCTTATACTCCTGCATACGCAGCATCAATTCTACATCTACTATCAAACATACAAAAAGCTAACTATCAGCCAGATGGATGGGTCAGGCAGCCATACTCCACCCTCTCACTACAGTATCAATTACTACAATATGAGAATCGATAGCTCAAAAGTTAGCCTTCATTGAAAGTGTAAGCAATCATTCGAAGTCATACTTGCTTCTAGCTGACTCTTCCTTCGGTGCCTGCTAGTTGGGCTGGGTCCGGTACAGTGGCATAGTCTCCAAATACTGCCGTGCTGCGGGATGTTCTGAGTTAGCATGGGGGATACCTATCATATAACTTAACATCGTCTCCTTCATGTTGATAGCCTTCGTATTGAGGTAGGCGGACATTCGATTGAGGGTTTCACTAAGCTTTTCCATGAGTTTGATTTAATTTTATATAAGGCAATTATCTGATAGGCTGTATAACTCTCCCAACAGAAATCGACAGTAAGACCTAATGCTCCCGCGGTAACCCCATTCTAATAGTGTGTCAGTACCTACACTTGCACCAAAATAGGTTAATTAATATATCAGTTAAACGAGTTGTATGCAGAAGGGCAACATAAAAGTACGTCGGTCACTCAACCGCTGCACCTAAAAGTAGAACATGGAGAACATTAACGCTAATTTCAACATAGTTCGGGAGAGAAGTGGGTTCTCCATCCCCAACCTTACCATGAGACCCAGCAAACTGCTCCCTCAGATTGACCATAACCAGGATGCTAGAAAACTCGTCCAAAAGAGAAGTAAGCAGCACTGTGAGGACACCAAGAAGGAGCTTAGGAAGGTGTCCAACACGATGGTAGCGCAGGTCTCTAAACCTCAGAGCTTCAAGCATGTAACTTTGTTACCCTTGGGTCAACAGGAGAATCGGGATATGTTCGAAATAGAGAATAGGCAGCTGGCTCACAGTTACGGATAGGATTACATTGCTCATATTAGAAATCTATGCCCGAAACCAATGCCTTTCCTTTCTTCCCACGGCGTCTCCGCTATTCTAAGGGCTCGGATGGTGGACTGGATGATAGAAGTACTGGCCTCATTCAAGTACACCGACCCCACCCTATTTATGTCTGTAGAGTTGATGGACCGATACTTCAGTTAGTCCTAACAGTAACCCATGTCTAACTCAGGAGATAATAACCAAAGGACTTGCACATGATCGGTGTTTTAGCTATGTTCATCGCCTCCAAATTGAACGAAGTTTACCCGTTGCGGATGGTCAATCTCTACGAGAAGGTAGTCCACAAGAAGGTGGCGGTGGAGGCTCTAATCGATAAATAGGCAGACTATTTCAAGATCTTCGGCGGCAACTTCGGCAACACCAACTCCTACGAGGTTTGTAGGGTAGCAGTTAACATGCTTCGGTCGGAGGAGGGTGAGGCGGTCAACAAAAAACAGCTGGATGAGTTGGAACAGCTAGCTATTCATGTGCTTAAAATGACCCTATTCGACTATCACATCTGTTCGGAACACTCACACATAGTGCAGGCGATGGCAGCCATCGCTCTGTCGGGGAAACTTACTGGTTACGTCTATCAGCATCATATGGTACCCATCGCATTAACCCAGATAAAATAGCTCTAGAAAGCTTGGAGCATCAGCATCCTACCCAACAGCTGCTAGGTTCATGATTGCATCATGAAAATATAGAAGTTGGTAAAGAATTTCGACAAGAGCTACAACGGCCTACAGAACTTGAAGAGGTTTTCCAAAATATCGTTGCCAGTATCTATGGGATAATACGATACCCTGTGAATGATATTCTAGTTTTGAGTATGATATTGGAACTATCTTCACCCATCAAACCCACTCACCGATTTGCCCTTTATCCCGAACCACCATCCATATCTACAGGGTTGTAGCACAGCTGCAGGTAGCCAAATTTTGAGCGAAAATCAATTTCGAATGGACTTAAAACTTATTTTATTTGAATTCAAAATCATTATTCAGTCATATGCAAGGGACAGACTAAACCGTGCTTCAGGAGGAAGGAACTTTTGCCAAAAATCCCACCCCTATCGAAGACGCCCCAGCGGCATAGGTCGAAGACCTCGACCAGACTCTCCCCTGGTCTGAGACCGAGATCCAGATCATTATATAGTGCTTATCCACTAGATAGCCTGCCGGAGAGTTCCTCATACCCAACAGAGTAGATGTTTGTCGAGACAAGCTTTAGGCTAGCGGGTTTCGGAGAACACTACTAGAGGTTGCCTCTTATTTGTAAAGGGTACGCATAAATCTCACACAGATGGACTCTGAATAGCTCAGAAACATCGGAGGGTTGCCCAGTCCAGATCCATTATAAAACACCAAACACTCCAGACCCACAGCCAACCAAGCCAAAAAATTTATTGTTGACTGCGCAACTACTCTCAGTGCCAAGCAAGATTGGTCGAAGAAGAAGAAGGCTAGCATGACAGGTAGCAACCAGCTTAACCCAGATGACGACATAAGCCGAAAGAAGAAAACTTAGTAGCCTAAAGCATCAGTGTTTATCTCTAAATCGAAAAGAAAGGTCAGACCGCAGTAGAACTCGGAGTTCCCATCTTGCCCCACCGTCGAGGACAGGTTTATAGCGCTGGAGAATATCAACAGGGACTGCCAGGGATCCATAGCTAAAAAGATCAAGAAAACTATCAGTGGAACTGGACAATCAGTCAAAGTAGCCCATCATTACATTCAGACACACTCCCGGATCTAGCACGAGTATTTCTACAGCAATTACGACCTGCCCTTCTTCACCCAGAACCACTTCCAGGAGATGTTGAACTATGTTGGGTTAGAGTACGATCAGAAATACATCGACAACCAGAGGATTAGGATAGCTATGGGTAAACCCCGCTTATTTACCAGCGAATTTATCAATGAGTAACGAAATAATCTGGAGCGCTATCGGTAATTAGCGAGAAACTATGCCAAATCTTAAAACGTACTGTAGGGATAAACTTAGATCAACCAGGTTATGGAGGCGTTGGGTGGGCCATAGGCTACCGATCTCTTCTCCAAGGTCAACCAACTCAAAGTTGGACAGTCTGTCGTCGCCATCCATCCTGTTTGCGGGCATTTACACATCGGTAGCATACTGGCCCTGTACAGAGACAGCCAGATCATAGTGAAGTTCCAGAATACTGAGCTGGGAGTGCAGAAGGTTCAGGACATAAACATCAGTTCATAACATAATTTGAAAAAGGATCGGGATTACGGACAGGGCGGTCAGTAGATATACAGTTATAAGAACAACTAGCTGATCGAAGGAGTGGACTACCAGGCGACAGCTCTCGCCATCCAGGTACTAAAATACAAAAACGACTTAATTCAATAACTCCGTACAAACAACAATCTGCTGCAAGAGATGAGAGCTAAAGATATGCCCATCAGCTCAGAGTTCCAGCAGCGATATGGCTGGATAACAGCTACCATCAACATCCTGAACTTCAGTCTGAAGCACATAATGTCGAAGTTCAGGCTGAGGGGCACCACCGGCTACAGTACGCCCAGCCTAACACAGATATGGAGGAGGTGAGCAAAAACATGCCGAAGCTCCTCACAAACCCTCTAACCTTCATGGAGAAATAGCTTTAAAATAATCTCGAAACGCACGACGCAGAGGCTATCCATAAGATCAGGTAGATAGTGACCCAGCAGCAGGAGGTACGAAGCCGATATATTTAGAACCGGATCAACTAGACAGTGGAGGAATTACTGGCGAAGAACAAACTGGAAGAAACGCAGCTTCCCTTCCAGGGGCTGCTGAGGAGTCTATTGAGCATCCTGGTGACCCTAAGGACTTAGGGCCGAGTCCCCAATCTACCCTAAAATAGGCATATGAAGATCATAGCGGAATACCTGTGCGATAGCCACACTGAGAAGTTATCAGAGCTAACCTAACTCCTACAGGCAATATCAGGGAAGTGATAGGAGCTTCGATTGTTTCGTATATTTTGATTATGAGATTATAGTTTCATAATTAAATGGGCTCAGATCTTAAATTGAAGGATGAAAATTTTGAATGTTGATGGATTGGGGGATGCTCTTACGTTTTTGGGGAGGTCTACTTGTGGGTTGTGGTGTTTTTACTCCTCTATATTTTGTAGTTCGCTCTGAGTGAAAAATAACGCCGACTCCATCCGAAAATATATATGCCTTTTTTTAGGGAACTAGACCTGAAAGCTGGAAAATAGAAGCAAAATGGGTGTTAGTTGAAGAATCTCTCCAGGTTGAAGGGTATCTTCACAAATAAAATCGCTATTTGAGGAAGGGAAGGTCAATATCCGTATAATCTTAATTGAAGTAATGTTGAGGATTGAAAATAAATGGAACGCTTTCGAATAGAGCTAAAAGAAGGTGAATGGAAAATACGCTGTTCCGCAGGCTGCCTATGAATCAGCTCGATTTACATTCAGATCGATTTTAGAGGTGGCCAAGACAAGAAATTCTTAACCCAACTATCAGAAGCTATATTAGGAATATCATATCAGCGACTTTTAAACATAAAAAATGAGCTTCACCGATATCCAGAAGATCCACTAGGATATGCTTCTAAAGTAACACTATCTTAACTCAGATGCAAATCGAAATGCCCCAAAACAAAGTGGCTCTAAACCGAACTCAAGCTGTTAGTCTGGCTGCTCTTCCACTATTAGCAGGCTACTTCGGTTAAAATAGCCCAATTTGTACCTAATTTCATTTAAATATAGACTGTAAAGGATTGGGCTACAATAGCCGGTTGCTTCGTTCAGAAGTAGCCAGAAGACTGCCGGTTCGAGTGGCTGGCTCTCACAAAAACACCCATGAGTGTCCATTCCTGGACCAAGGAATAAGACAACATTGTGATTTCTCTGGTTCAGTAACTAATTCATCTACTCAGGAAACACCAGTCGAACCTCCGATGGAACACTATAGCATTGGAACTGTTCAGAGCCTCCAACTAGAAGTACTTTAGAAAGCCAAAGCAATGCAGGGAGAGATGGCGGAACTACCTGGATTACAATATCAATAGGTAAGAAGAGAGTAAAGTAGAGGTGAGTGGACGATGAAAGAGGACTACCATCTGATGGAGTTTGTGAGATAGCTGGGTAAGCGCTGGTCGGCAGTATCGAAGTGTCTGAAGAATCGGACAGAACATTCCGTTAAAAATAGATACCTCAGTTTAGTGAAGAAGTACCACAAAAGTGAGGGCACTAACCCCGTCAACACTGGCAGATCTGACACTAAGCGATACTAGTAGTCGCTAATCAACAAGACTTGTAAAAAGCTGGCAGCCGAACTCGAATAGAATTCAGATGATTAGAGCTAAAGTCAGAGTGAGGGCTTGAAACAGGCTGAGTCTACCTGTAGGAGGGATTCAGAGTTGAAATAGTCTAAGAATGAAATAAGGGATGAAGGAGTAGCAGCCACTGAAGGATCTCCTGCTCAATCGGAAGCTGACTAAATTAAGTTTTACTCTTCGGATTACAATACTGTGCGATACCCATAGTTAGGAGCAAAGTGGGTAATGGCGCCTTTCTATTCTACAATGGCATTTTTTCCTATTTTCACAACTCAACTAATATGATCATGACAATAAATATTTAGACTTCAGTATTCTGATACTTATTCTACTACATCGTAAGGATAGAACATAATAAAGGATAATAAAGTCTATGAAAGATAGAAGTACCACCGATAAGTCAAGTCTATCAAATGGTAAAAACTTCAAGCTGGAACACAGTCAATACTCGACCTAGGTTACTCATGCCAGCCAGTGCAAGTATAAGGCCAAGCAGCTCACCTCCATAAAAGTACTCCTTTCGTCATGCAGCATCTAAACATCGACTATTTTAAGCTGTTCCCCTGTAATAACACTCAGCCCCACAACCATAAGAACTGTGTCAACTATCACAATACTAAAGACAGGAAACGGCCAGGAAATTTTTACTCTGAGACCATATGCCAATATATTGAGGAGGGAAAAAAATGCCCTCAGGGTGACTAATGCCTAAACGCTCATTCCCGTGTGGAAGTAACTAATCAAATGATGCAGCAATTGTACAGAGCAGACAAATACAAGATAAAGTTCTGTGTACACTACCCCAACAACATTTAGAAGTGTGAGTACGGGGACCTGTGCTCTTTCGCTCACAGTGAAGCTGAAATCAACATACAGCTCATCCACAATTATGAATACGATGACGATTTTTATATGTAGGTACAATCTTAATGTAGATTTCACTACAAGACTGTGTTCTGCCCGTTGAATCTCACCGAACATAGCAAGGCGCTTTGCGTTTACGCTCACAACTGGCAGGATTATCGGAGATCTCCCCAGTCGTTTTACTATTAACCTATTGCCTGCCCTAATTGGAAGGCAAATCAAATGGTCGATGATTATTTGATTGAAGGGTGTGAGCACGAGTTCAGATGCAATATGTGTCATGGATGGAAAGAGCTGGAATACCATCCCCTTAACTACAGAACCAAAAAGTGCCCTAACGAAAAATGTAAGAAAGGATAGTGTGACTACTATCACACCTAAAAGGAGAAGAGGATTATTGATGCTGATCTCCTGTCAAGACGGTTCAGGTTAGTTCCTCGGAATAGGCTTGTGGAGGGCACTTACAAATACGATTAGTACATTTTAGTTTAATTCAGTAACACAGGTTTCACTGCTAGGAAGACTGAGACCCCCGTCAAAAATAAAGACTTTTCAAAGGATAGTAGTAATCAAGGAAGCATGTTTTACATCAGCCCTACTAAAACTTAATAGAGGAGAAGTAACACAACATTCAAACTCTCGACCATAACGAGCCATACTATAGCGGAGGTTACAGAAAAGAATCAGTGGGTTGAGGACAGCAAGCTCCATGACTCGAACTCAGACGAGGAAGAGAGTGAGGACGAAGAGGTCAAGCAACACGTCGATAAGCTTA
>JAOXNN020239459.1:0-10723 GCA_028571205.2 Hydropsyche betteni
TTACAGTTCACCCAAGAAGACATCGATAAAACATTTGTTCCCTTTTTGAAGGGAGATAAAATACAGAGCTTTGATCCTAACACCGATAGGGAAGGCTAGGCAGATTAATTTGATGAATGATAAATGATCGCATATTGATCAATTCATAGAGCTAATTAAGTCTGTACTGAAATAAATATTTCAAACGTAGTAAGAATTTGGAAGTCCTATCTGGTTCTGTTCGTTGTTTTGCTTTCAGAAATTTTATAAAACCAAATAGATAGAATATGCTGAGCATTAATAGATGACATATTGGCAATCTAATATTCACTCTGGGAAATGATGGCCCAGTGATAGCTTCACAGCAGACATTACTGAAAGCACCAACAGTCCCAACAAGCACACATCGATTATCAAAGCTCCCACATTTCTTCCGCTTGGTCCGTAACCGCTGTACCCAATTGCAAATATCATTCTGGCAATTATCAGTGCCAGTCCAAAGCCTGCAGAAATGAGTGGGTAATAGAGGCCTCCGACGATAATCATGAGGGTCGACGCTGCTATTGACTCTACGAAGTTATAATGCGCTCGCTGGGCGTTGTTAAATCTGAACCAGTCACTGTAGGACAGCTTGTCCGCGTACATTCCGTTGCCGCTGTCAGGGTAGCCGCCTTTGGTAATTTACTGACCGGTGGCTGCCTTGTGAGTGGCGCCAAACTATCTTTTGAGATAGTCTTCGTTGAAGATGAGGTATCTGATCCTGCCGGCAAATATGCCGCCGATGAGGAAGCACTCGAAGGCGAGGTTGGCGGCGGCCAGTAGAACCCAGCCGAACTGTGGAGAGAGTCCAAGAAAGACCATGATGAAATAAATTATAGTTTGAAATCGATGTGGGCTTTAAAGGCAGTCAGTTGCATTTAGTGAGCATTAATTATTCATTACAACCGCTTGCATGAAGGACAGTTCCAGCATCAAATACTCAAGCAGGTACCTTACGCCTGGTCTTCTCAACAAGTCTGTGGAGCAGTCCAAACTCGAGAACGAAGCCATAGTCTTAAAGGGTAAGCTGAGAGTCAGCAGGAACTATGATGTGCGTAAAAATGTAGTACAGGAGAGCCGTCGTTAAAAAATTGACTCAGTTAGCTTGAGCTTTTCTGTGAGCATCCGACTGTTCCTTTAAGCTTTGGAGAGCTGGTCTAACGGTCAGAAGTACGGGATCTAGTCTGGCACGATAGAAACGAGGCTCCGATCCAACGCATAAAGGCTGTAAAACCTGAAACAGACTACAAGTCAAGTTCAGCGTAGGGTAAAGACTATGGAGTAGGAAATGAGCCTAGTGAACGAGAACATCAAGTAGCTGTTGAGGGAGGCAACAATCTGCTGGCGGAAGAGGAGAAGTCCATGCACAAGAACTTGGGACGGAAGCGATGAGGAACGCTGAGCACAGACGTTAGGACCGGCAGAGGAAGCCGCAGCAAGTGGCGTACAAGATCGAAGTGTACGCCAGGCTAATAAACAAAGAGCCGATCGATGGTGGAACCGACTGGTTCATCATATCGGAAGACTTTGGTCCTTCACTTCAATATCGACTTTTTAATTTAGGAGTACGCTTCCCCTTGACAAAGCTTCCTTTATATGATATGATGTATTAGTGGAACACCAAATGAAGTACGTTTTTAATTGATGGCAATTATTCTATGATGTAGAAATTAATTAAGCAAACATTTGCACCATAGCTCAAGATCTCATTTTAATTGGCAGATATACAAAAGTTAAATACAAATTTCGTTTTAAAATTTCCTGGGTTCAAAGTAGTGCACTAACCTTCTAAAAGTAACAGTGTATAATTAATACCAACCAATGTATTCTGAATGATCACCTCGTAAGTTCGTTGAATTTCATCTTGATCTCCCTGTCGGTCTGGTTCATCGTCTCCACTATATATCTGTGTCCAAACACCAGCGACCCCAGACACCACGCTGCGAATATCACGAACAAGTATCCGAACGGCACACGGGCTCCCAAGATCGGGAACAGGATGATAGTCACACTTGCCCCAACCCAGTTTGCCAAAGTTGTGTAAGGCACCACACTGGCAGCCACGATCTCCGGAATGTAGAGCCACACTACAGGGCCCAGCGTAAAGCCAAAGCTCGTCATAAACACGTACAGAGAAACGATGACAAGTACTTGTTGAACCACCCCTGAGGTCGCCAAGAAGCCAACGCTGATCAGCAACAGAACCACGAAGCTCACTAACGTGCCTATTTGCAGAAGGGTCTTTCGGCCGATGTTCTTCTTGAGGACGTACGATGTCGCTAAGCAGGCGACAAACTGCGTGGCGATCAGTCCCACCTGCATCAACTTGGCACTCTGTTGATCGCTGACAGCCTCGCTAATGATCTGTCCTCCGTATAACACCACAACGTTGACACCGCATAGCTGTTGAAGCACAGCCAAATGCACACCGACCACAACACAGAGAACCCTAGCTTTGGGCGAGAGTTGGGTGTCCTCGTTTGTCGATAGAAGAGACTAGGAGTTAACGGGCCCTGACTATGCCTCTACTTATGCCTTTTTCTCTGTGAATATTGTGTCGACATACTAGTCTTTGTAGATGGAGCGAATCAGCTACAACGCCTAATCTTCTTTCCCTGAGTATTCGGCATGGGTTACCCTGGGAGAGCAGGTACCTGGGTGTTTAGTTCCTGAAAACCACCAGCAGCAGAACGATTTGGACGACTGCAATGATGATTGGAATGCCGAAGATAATCCACCACCAGTCGATGATCTTGAAGTACTCGTTGGTGTAGTCGTTCTCGTGCTCCTTGACGATGTCCTTGTTTAAGTTGGGCACGAACAGAGCGATTATGTTGGTGATCACTATGCCGGAGACGATAAACAGCTGGTTGAGTGACCCCAACATGCCCGAGACCTCTTTGGGGGAAATCTCGTTTATAAAAAGAGGAACTATGGCACTGTAAAGTCCCACGCAAAGTCCCTGTATCACTCTGCCGATGAGCAACGACACGAAGGAAGGAATGAGCGTCAGGACAGTTCCCAGTATGGATAGCGCAGCAGTGGCGACGATAGAGTTTCTGAAATAGACTGCAGAGTACTTTCGCGACAACTTTTTGTTGAGAATCGAACTCGAAAGAGCACCCACCCCCGCTCCTACGGGAAGGATGCCTGAAAAGAGACCCTTGGCGTTGCTGGCTGTCATGTCGATACCGAACTTATTCTGGATTTCCTGGATTGGGATGATGGAGATGTAGGCCAGGCCATACCCAAAGAAAAGCGAGCCAAGCACCACAGTAAACACGTTACCAAGGATTCTGCCGAAGTTCTTGTAGGACTGTTTGCGGTCGAGAGGGGTGTCATCTCTGTCTTATACTTCCATCGACAAAGAGGTTTTATATCGTAAATTAAGATTCGCAACAAACCCTTGGTTCCGATTTTAAAATAAATCATCTGTTTTAGTTGGAAAGGTCTGGAGTACTCAAATAGTCCTTAGACTTATTAGATCTGCTAAGGAGTATGCGGCAAATAGGGGATCGAGGATATATACAAATACTCTGCTACGAAGATATGACTACAGATTAATTCGACGTTGAAGTGACTGACCTCTGACACCGTTTTGATAATTCTTTGCTCGCACTTTATGATAAGCTAAATATCCAACATACATCCTAACGTTTTTCAGCCTTTGACCGACTCAAGAACCTTCCACAACAAAAACCTGTCTTCTTCTTCGTACATTTCGAAAATGCTTTTGTCCAGACTCAGCACTACTCTGTTGCAGAACATGAACCTGTTGTTGCGGGAAGCAAGCAAGAATAGGTCGAGATACTTCAGCTTGAGTGTTCGGGTGAGGTTGCTTTCCTTGTAGGGAAGATTCTAGGGAACAATCACCAAGCCGTCCTTCTGTATGATGTCGATTGTCGACTTCAGCTGATCAATTTAGCCCATAACCTGAGTTGTAAGCGATTTACTTTGCTCCCGATTACCTCGTAGGTTGCCATGGGAAAGTACTTTTAAAACTACTCCTTAGACAGTACCCTGTAGAGCATAGAGAGGTTGTGTAGTCTCAGGGTTTCTAGGAGTAGGCTGTCTGAGGTTGTGCCTTCCGAGTCGAGGTCTCTGTTGAGACTGTGCGACAGGTATCCCTTCAGCACCTTATTGTTGATGGCTCTAATCGACAGGCAACTCGCTAAGGCTATTTATTTCCCCAACTCAGTCAGTTCTTCGAAGCATTCTGCCCCAACAACAGCAAACACGCTGGAAATATGCTGCTTCCCCTACCGAAGAGGCGATCGTATGTGAAGCTTCCAGACAGTGTCGTAGATAGAAATCAACTCATCGAACTTTCCATGTTGTTCTCCCTAGCCTGTGCTGCCAACCACAATCCCCAGCATCTAAGTAGCACATTCCGTACATCAAACGCTATTTCAAGCAAATAAAATGAATCGAGCTTAAAATGCCTTGCGAGGGTGACTTTGTCGCTGAGGGAGTGCTGCTGTTCGGCAGACTCAGTGTATCTGAGCACTCGGGACAGCGACGAGGTGACCAAGCTTCTTCTGATGTCGATATTGTTGAATTCTGGACTGAGAATCAGCTTCCACCACTTCTTTTGCTCATTCTATGGCGAACTTCTCATCTAGAAACCTTTCCTTCTGCTCTGGGCGTTTGGTTTGGTCTATGCGAATAGGTAGGCGTGTCTGTAAGGAGCTCTCAATATTCTCTTCATGATTAAAAAATAATTAAGGTGGCTGACAAATGAAGTCATGTAGAAGTATACTATGGCCAATCCATTCGCTGTAGCTAGTTCGGCAAATATTATCATAGGTAAATCCCAATCAATTGGTTGTAACCTTTTTGTGAATACTTACCCTACAATCTTTACTCCTCTCGTAGAGAAGGCAGATACTCGTCCTAAATTTCGTTATTCCTCTGAAGCTGTTAAAGTCCACGGTAGTTAGTTGTGGAAGAAGGCCGTTCTATGTATTCGGTATGTCCTGACTCGACGAATAATACCTTTAAGGGTGAACAGACACTTATGCTGCTTGTAGTTCCGAATCTTAAAGTAAGTGCCATCGTCTCCTGATAGGAACAAGGGAGTGGAGGGATGAAAGGAGAGCTCTAACAGGTCGATCATGCTTAGAGTTTGACGATCTGGGTTTTGATTTTGAATCCCATTTGAATGGCACCGGTATGGAGAGGCACCAGAATCCAAGGTCTGAAGGAGTGAAACGACAATCATTTGACTCTGTTGCTCTTGGTGGAGAACTTGGCCTTCATTCGATACGTGGATTATTAATTACAATCATATCTCAAGGGTTCTAAATTATTTGCTGACGAATGTATGTTATGTTATTGCCTAAGGCAAACATGCGATGTTAACTGGTTTACTTATTTGTGTCTTCCTATGTTGTTATCAATTAAATACATACTATGCATTGCTTGAGTTTCTAAGTGTATTCAGCTCGCTCGAAAGTTGCTAGGCATCTATTTCTCAGTGACTCATTATTCACTCACCTCAATCTCAAAGGCTTTGTAATCAAATAGATAGATTAGATAAACGGTCAGACCGTCATAATTAAATATTACTCAATGCATTACTTCAATAATTAGAATGCCCGCACTTTAGAATAACCGTTCATCTTAACACAAATGTTCATATCGGCCCACTGAAGGCAAGTGGGTAGTCCCATGTGTACTTTAGTTCCGTTTACCTGACGATGTCTCCTCTCTCGATGCGCACGAAGATCATCAGAAGCAGGGGAGGCAGAATCTCAAACCAACCGTGAACACTGTACGTGAGCATCATAAACCTTTTGTAGGTGCACTGGTGGAGGTTTTACTTATGGCCGTGGGTCCAGGAGACGATGCTCACCAAGTAGCATAAGACCATCGCCATTATGGATACCAAGACTGTGCTTCGCCAGAGTTTGACTGAAGTGGTGGTCTTCTGAGTCAGCTTGAGGATGAAGAACAGCGCGCAGGCAGCAGCTACAGTGGCAAAGTGCACCCAGGATACTGTTCCAGCAAACATCTCCATCCCACAGCTCAGCTTCAGCAACTGTTGGTGAAGGAAGTAGAAGGATGGCCACACGAGGCACCCTCCCACGTTGATGCACTTCAAGGCCAGTTCAAAAGGCATCGAAACTCCGAACACGAACACCAAATTAACCATAAGGCAGCTCAACAGCACGAGGTAGGCCATCGAGCTGGCCGCAGGACACAGGTTCTCTCTTTCTAGCATTGAGACAATCGTAACAGCCATGAAGATAGTGAGCGCAACATTGATGATGTAGTAGATGTAGAAGAGCAGCCGGCTGAACGAGGGCTTGCACCATACAACAAGCATGGCAAAGACATGCAGAACCAGGGTGGGAGTTTAGAGTCTGAGCAGAGTCTGGGTGCAAGTGTCAGCAGCGCCAGAGCAGCCGTATTATTGCCGGTAGTGGTTGTGGTAGGTTTTGAGGGCAGAGAATATGATGTGGGTGAGTCTTAGACAGGCGAATGCGATGGTGAGGAGTTTGCTCTTAGCGACATGAATATCTGCGTTCATTTGAATTGGTTTATTTATTTACTTATTTGTGTGGACTTGCTGTAAATACATCGCCAGCAGAATAAGGCTAGTTGTTGTTACTCCTACTCATCAATGCCAAGTATCTATGAGTAACAACTTATTATTGCAATAACTATTACGATAATGAGATCTCGCAGGGACATACACAGAACTGAACGCTTTGCCCACCAGTAGGAACACCTGAACGCTGCTAGATCTAAAAGCCAAAGACCTCTCTAGATACGGCCGTTGGAGAAAGAGGCTAAAGTCAAGTCGCGACCTAAAATTATGCACCTGATTGAGAGCTTGAGAAAAACCACCAGCAAAAAGAAGCCGACGCCTAAATTCATAGCGCAGAAGAAGGCCAAGGACATTCAGAAGTGTGAGACTAAATGCCAGCAGGAGTAAGTAGCCGCGACCTCACAAGCTAATAGAGCCACTAACGACTCTGACGAGGAGTTCTGGCTGAAGTAGGAAGATCTGGAGGACCACTAGAAACTCACAAAGGTAGTGCTGAACTATATCGTTGAGAATCGACTCATACGGGACTAGCAGTACGACGGACTGTTTGAAAGTGTGGTCAGTCGTTACCCCTACGTGGAGAACATGCTGAAGGACACCCTGCTCTAAATCCTGACATACTTAGACGCCTGACTCTGACTTCTGTGGTTGATTATTCTTATCCCTTAGAGTAGATAGTTTGAATGTGCAACTATGTTAATGTATCGATTATTAGATGAATGCTATTCCTCTTATGGACAAATGCTGATATTGGTTAGCAAGGACTTGAGTCTTAAACTTGCCCTCTTACTATTCGAGTTGTAGATTAATAGCCATGGTGTACATAATGATTATGTAGGTAGGTATCTATTGGATAGTGAGGTACACCTTCCTCTCCATCTCGACGCTCTTCACTTCCTTCACCATCTTCCTCATCCTCATCGAAAAGCTATACAAGTACATGTCATGCAAACTCATCCTCTACGTCAACGGCAGCTTTCTAATCGTTATGGTCAATGCGCTACTCTATCAAGACAGCTTTGTTCAAGACGCTTAGTTTACCAAAGACCAGCACCTACGCGGCTTCTGTCAGGCCCAAGCCTTCTTCATTAATACGTTCTGGCTCGTAACTGTGCGCTCACTCAGATGGGGTTCGCCTTCAGTCTGCTCCTCTCCTTATCCATCAAGAAAATCCTCGATGGCTAAGTGGAATTCCTGCTGAAGTGGCAGAAGGTGTACATCGGGTTGTGCATACTCATTCCCATAGTCATTATGGCCGTGCCATTCATTTACGACGGGTATGGGCCGTCTGGGTTCAATACCATCGATACGAACGGAAGTCCCAAGTTCACGTACTTGTTCTGTGGCTGGTCAAGAAGATCCAATGGGTTCAACTACGCGGTGTTGTACAACAATACTGTCCCCACTGTGGTGGTCTGTCTGCTGTCCATCGTGATCAACTGCCAGATCAGATACAAAAAGAAAATGCTCGAGAGCCAGCAGGTGGAGTTCACCAACAAGTAGAATGCAGTGCTGCTCACGAGACATATTCCGATGCTCATCACGACGCTGTGGGTCATAAACGTCACTCTCAGAATGGTACCGACCCTAGAAAACGAGAAGGCTAACGTCTGGGACTACATTGTGTAGATTGTTAATACTACGTTTGACTTGCTGCCTGCTGGAGTATGCATTTTGTTCTTGTTCTTTATTTATTGGACGATCCCCCTTAAAGTTCTGCCGTGTCTCTCCCGCAGAAACGGACAGCGTCAGAGCCTCATGGCAAGTAGCAGCGACAATATGAATGATGATTTCCAGTGAAAGAATGTATTGGTTGTAAATTATAATGCCATGGAGTTAGTATGAGAGTTCACTCAGATCGACTTGCATGTCTATCTTGTGCTCGTTTGAACGCTTCGCAAGTGTTTGAATAGTTATTAAGATGTAATACATATATATAACCCGAGACAAATAAAATAGCTAGTTCATAGGAGATGTCAGAATCTCCTCATCATCTGTTTTCGACTTTACAATACAGCTAGCTTCCGAATGCTCATTCCCAAATTTACAGAGTTGAGAGAGTGGGTTACCAGCATGCCCAGACTTACTACAAAGGCAGGTCCAATTTATTTAAAATAATAAATTAATCGAAACAAAGTATGCACAGAAGAGCCGAAACAGCTTGGGCTGCGTGGGGAAACAAACCTTCTGAAGTCACCTTGGACTACTTCCACATGCTTGCCTCTTAATAGACGGTGGTTCTCACAACAGACACAACCACGTCGCGCTTACTCTCCAAAATTGCATTCAAGAGCAAGACCAATAATATTGTGCTCTGCTGCTCTTACCTCCACTTTGTCAACCTCATTGCCTCAAAGAAATATGCAGAACTCCAAGACGATGTCAAAAATACTCTAAAACCAGTGAGCCCATAACTACACACCCTTCCTTAGGCCTACCTCAGCTACCTGCACACTGACACCATTGCCGGTGCTCTCCTCAATGGCATCGTTCGACTCTAAAAATGCGCTCGACATCACAACTACAGGATGGAGAGCATCCATAATTAGCTGAGCATGCTCATCAATAGATGTCCTTTCTTCGCCTTCTGTCTGGTGTACTGGGCTAGACTGAAGGCACTCAAGTAAGCATCTGGCTGTGGGCCATTCGACTGCATCGGGAACGAGACAGCCTTACTTCTAAACTACTCTACCTAGATCAGAGGTTACTCTCTGGATCTCTTGTGCAAAGGCTTGGGCCAGAGACTGTAGCTGAGAAGTTGTAACTAAGTTGAGTACTATGGAAGACATAATGGAGAGCACGAGATACTAGAAATTAATGAGGGCGAGATCACCTGTCTGCTCCAATAGACGAATCAAGCTGATAGATGTAATAAGTCCTCAGCGACTGAGTCAACCAAGATATCGACAATGACTCGCCGACAACTAACGATCGAAGACTATGTTTAAGGAAAGAGTAAGGATTGCTTGAGCTGTATGAACTCTCCGAAGATTGCAGTTAGCCGAGTCATGTCTCCTATGCCAGCTATCCATAGGAATAAAGCACCAGGGATCGATAGGAACATGTTCAAGAACTACGGAACTCGATTCTGTAGGGGAGAATATGTGGAGAAAAGATCGTGATTTGGTTTCTATTTATTATTGTCAGTCGAAATCACCTTACGACTAAACTTAAGCAATATTCCCTAATTAGTTTAAGGATAAGGCCAGATTTAAGGCCAACTTTAGTTACAAATGCAGGCATTGCGATAGTTAGCACTATGGTAGTAACACTAACAAGAATCAGAGAAAGAAAGGGTTTTCTGTGTCTGTTATTATTGATATACAAGCCAATAATCTATCCGCTATTGAGTAATTGTAATGTTAAAATTTATAGATAATACTGACTCCAATACTTATAAATCATATAAAGGAAGCTTTGTCAAGGCGAAGCGTACTCCTAAATTAAAAAGTCGATATTGAAGTGTAGGGACCCAAAGTCTTCGATAAACCAGTGGGTTCCACCATCGATCGGCTCTTTGTTTATTAGCCTGGCGTACACTTCAATCTTGTTCTTAGTGTCTAAATCTCTGATGGCGTGTGCTCTTGGTAAAAAACTTCGAATGGCATCCTACTCAGCAGAGCTAGTCTGCATTCTCTTTAGGATCTGAGTTACCCATACTCTACCTGTTCGTTAAGCTGCTGTTTCTTTTTGTTTTTTCCTCCAACAGCTGGGCAAGCGAGTTCTTCAGACTCTCTATCTTCTGCATCCGACTCTCCAACTCGCTGCCCAGCAGATCGACTAACTCCACATCCTCGAGGGCTTTCTCGGTCTTCTTGTTCTTTTCTCTGAGGAGACTATTGTGCTGCTTTCATATTTCCAAGAGCTACGCCACTTGCTGCAGCTTCCTCTGCCGGTCCTAACGTCTGTGCTCAGCGTTCCTCATCGCTTCCGTCCCAAGTTCTTGTGCATGGACTTTTCCTCTTCCGCAGCAGATTGTTGCCTCCCTCAACAGCTACTTGATGTTCTTGTTTACTAGGCTCATTTCCTACTCCATAGTCTTTACCCTATGCTGAACTTGACTTGTAGTCTGTTTCAGATTTTACAGCCTTTATGCGTTGGATCGGAAGACTAGATCCCGTATTTCTCAACGTTGAACTCAGTTAGTTTGAG
>JAOXNN020239531.1:0-10709 GCA_028571205.2 Hydropsyche betteni
TCCAATTTGTTTGCCTAAAACTGTCAATTTGGATTTGAGCAGTAGAAACAAAAGAAATAGAAGATATTTGATGGCTGTATAACACACCAAGTGTAAATAATATAAATGAAAAGTAATGATATTTCACTCACACCAAATCCCCTGGGAGCCAGTATTGTCTCCATCCTGAACAAACCATAGAAGAGGGGTTTTAGAAGCTATTTGAAATCTCTACTACCCTGGAATTCCTAGTAACCGAAGAGCCTTACTTCTCCCAATACAAGCCGGTAGTGCATAACCGAACGGGACTTCGATAGTTATGTTACTGACATCGCCAACAACGCAGCAAAGATGAAGAAGAATATGTCGAAGACTAAAGTAAAGAGATAAGTGTTGCCGACAGTGGACTAATCGATCGAATCAATACCGAAGTTATTCTTCCAAGAGAAGGTAGGAATTGAGCCCAGCAAATTTACATCTCGATCCGAGGCGAGGAAGTAACAGGAGAGGCTTAACGAATACCTAGACACTGTGGAGATATGTCTGTTCAAGCAAATCACTTTAAGATTTTCTGACTTTTTCAAAATGCTCTAAAACGTCGAATACCTTGAGAATTCAGTAGCCACCAATATGATGATACTTGCCCAGAATAGGGAGTCTCTTAAACTCATAAAATAATCTTGCGTCTCGAAGGTAAAAACCATTCAAACGAAACACACCCTTTCTAGCAACCTAACCAAGCTCCTCCATCTGCTCACTCTCCTTAAAAAGGTCTCAGATGTAAAGGCAATTCTAAATAATGGAGATGAGTTGCATAGCGACAGTTTGCAGAAGGTGAGCGAAACTAAATTGATATACTAATCTGTGAGGCCAGTTTTAGCGCTGTAGAGAATAGGCAAACTGCTCGATAAAGTAACAATCCAGGCCACCCAACGCTAATCAGTGAGCGTAGTTGACCAACTGCTGAACTATTGTATGGTGGGGTTTATTAATTTCATCGAAAAACTCAAGCAAGTTCCCATGGATGCTTAGGAAGATGAACCAGTCAACGACACTGTTCTATTTAATTAATCAAGAATCGATTATTTGCCAGTTTCTAAAGCAGTGCCTTTGTAATAGTCTGCTGTTGAACAATAGCTAGGGAAGGCTCTATTAAAGTCATGTGACAAAATAGAGTTAGTTGAAGTTCGCAATATGGGAAGGCATTTCGCTGATATGCTGGAAGGTACTACATCCTACTTCAAAATTGAAATTTAGAAAACTATTTCCAAAGCCATCAGAAGTCGCGCAAAGAAGCAAGGTTCAGTACTGTCCTAATTGTAAACAGGGGATGAGAACTCATCCTAGCAGAGTGAGAACAGTGTAAACTCAACAACTGAATGTCTCTACGATAGTATCTCATATTCTTACTTCTCAAAGCTCATGGCAGTCTACTACACTCCCCTCAGAATATGCTACCTAAGGTTACTTAACGTTCTTGGATTGCTGATGGAGATGATTTACCGGCAGGGCATCAACTAACCACCTGCTTTTGGATAGTTGGTAGAGTACGGTAGCAAAATGACTGACGTAATAAGTAAAAAAGTGCTATGGTTTATGTCTCTAAAAAAAATGCAGAAAGGATGTACCCTCAATGAATTCCACAGTTGTATTGAACAAATACTTTACTGGTAAGAGGCTCTTCAGTTTGCTCTGCGGCACAACCTATTCAAGTTAGACTTCTGCCATGCATCTGAAGCTATTTAAAAGTTAAAACTCAAACTCACACAAACTTTAAAGCTACTGGTAGACGCTAAATCACATTTGCAGAATATATTCCTGGAAGATCTACATACTATGCTAGTCAGCCAAGATCTTAGAGACTGTCTTCTTAACGATCCTTGGACAGCAGTCAGCAATATGCCCTTCCAGTTTATGGGTGTATTGTACTATATTCTGCATGGGTAGGAAGCCATAAAATCGAATGATGTGAGTCTAAATGACTCGTTGATGCTAGACCGTTCTAAAAGAGATATGAGTATTTTGGCTTCAAGCAAGAAGAGGCCAGATATGAGCAACAAAAAGGGTTTAGATTTCAAGCTTTTAAAGAACGCAATAATAATAAACAAGAGGACATTTAGAGTGACTTCGAGCGTACTCTAGTTTGTGTAGGTACTGGAAGAGTATTTAAAAATACAAGACCTCTACCCCGAACTGAAGGAGCAAACCTTCCACAAACTGTGCCAAGCAATAGGGCTCTTCAGCAGTGTGAGTTACGAAATGATAGTAGCAGGAGGGGCCCTTAAGTTGGACAAAATAAAATCAAAAATAATAACTGCTAGACATCTGTGTGTATCTTGGAGCAACTTGCAACTTATTTTAACGTTACTACATTCTATAAGCAACAGTTAGATGGATTCGTCTAAAAGTATCCTGTAGAAGCACTCATCGGAAATAGTTACTAGGTTATCAGGACTGATAAAGGGAAAGATAAACATGTAAATAAATAAACTGAAGGAATTGAATGTATCGTAGCAGCATCCAGTGCCAACTCAGCACTCAGTGTCGATATCTAACTCTTACAAACAGATGATGGATATTCTGCAGTAGCATATGGATGAGGAGTCATTGCGGCAGGTGATGCTGCCAGCAGTGGAAGCTATACAATAAGACTTCATAAAACACCTGAGATAGAAGGGGGCAAGAGGGCAGCAGTAGATGAATTTTTTCCTAGACGATATGAAGATCTTGGAGCAGGGTTTTAAGAAGTAGCTGTAGAATATGAAACAACTGAGTGCAAAATAATGATGTTCATCATATATCACTTCGGACATTTCTATATCATGGTTCTCACCCCAGCTTTGTCTTAGGGCCTCCTCGCATATTACTGGAGGTTCTATATGATTCTCTGCTGTCTCAGCTATCTGCAACCTACCTAGGAAGATGCTATCTCCACAAGTAAATGCATTGCTTTTTAGTTCGACTGGGATATTAGTCTGACTATTTACTACAAACTGCTGCTGTTTCTAAGCAACTACACTCCGAACGCAGGGTTGTACTTTACTAATTGATTAATATTGCTCGCAACTTAGTCCTTATTATGAGAGTATTTTAGCAGGTAGTTTAGGAGGCTTGCCTGAGCTTGCATGCCAGAGCTAAAGATCTTCCTATCCAGCATAGAAAGATTATGGGTGCTTAGGTATTTGGTCAACTCACCCAATATTTAGTGAACTCTCTTGGTTAGGCTTTTCTAAATCAGAATGTATGGGTTTTAGTTTGCGCATTTCTTTATTATTATGGACATGAAACCAATAGTGTCGAAATAGGCTTGACAGCCAGCCTCTTTTCTAGCCAGTATGTCTGTCGCTTTGTCCAGAGTCTAATTAATAGTCCGCACATCACATATCCCATTCTCCATCAAATACAGCACACTCCCAAACAGTCTATTAATGTATCGCTGTGACGACTATGCATTGGGTTAGTTTTAGAAAATTGCAAAGCTCATCTAGTCTTTACCTAGTTAACCAATGCGTACATCCATACAAATTGTCGCTTCAACTTCTACTGCCCATAGAATGACTTCCCTGGTAAGGTGAGTAGCAACAACCCGAAGCCAAAGGTTGCTACAAATAGTTTATGGAATATATAGCCCTTTCTGCTATTAGCCTTGATAATTCTCCTGTAGATCCTTCTGAAAGAGGATTTGCTGGGTGGTTTCAAATCGAACTCCTATTGGAAGGGAGTTTTACTAAAGTGGAACACTGGCCTACAGAGGAGTTTGTTAGCGAAGTGGTGAATGAGCATAATTAAAATATAATCATGATTAAAGCAGTTCGAAATTTTGAAGTTTAGTTACCTTCTCCATCAACAAGGTCCGGATTGTGTTCTTCTACTCCAAAGACCAATCCGTACTGCTAGGACTCCTCGATCTCCTAGCTTGTGTTTTTGTCAGTATCCCTGACATCTTCATTCTCTACTCAATTTCTAATTCGCAACATACTTACTTCTAAGGATCTTCTCTCTGATCTCAGCACTGAATTAGTGAGGCTTTTGTTTCTCCTTTATCTTCAACTGCTGGTTCTATACGTAGTTCTGCATGTAATGTCCACCCCCAGACTAAATACCGTCCAAATGTATTGTGTTCTTAATAACAGTATCCAAGTCCTATTCACTTGAGTCGTCTATTGCCCTGGCACTAAGTAGCCCCACAAGAGATACACTTTCATTCCTGTTTTAGTTCTTACTCTCCATGTCGAGTTCCTACAACTCCCTCCTCAAACTGACTATTTTGGACTGTCTATTCCGGTTCCTATCTGCCTTCTACCATACTCGGCTCATTGTCTATTCTGATACTACAGTCTCAGCCTACTCCTACAGGTGTCTCCGAGTGGTGAAATCTCCTACTTTTATGTTTTAAAGCGTTGTTCTTTTTTTATTGCTCTATCCAGCATTCAATCTCTGACTAGACTGACTCGTTGGCGACAACAATCCACTTGCAGTTGAAATATTATCAGCTGATCGATACCGTTTAAATAGCTGCTGCTTTAGAACTTCCAGTTTATTGAGGAGCTCTTAGTACTGTTCGTCTGTCTGTACTGAAATCTACTTCAATGTTGAGCTACCTATTTCAGAATGGGTTAGTTAGGTATGGTTTGAATGGATAACTATTGCGTTGGTTTGGGGAGGGTTGTAGATGGCTGTTTTCTGCTTCGTACATATTCCAACAGAAGTTTGGTGTGTGGATCGTAGGGGGTGCTTTTGAACCCGGGGTACTTCTGAATAAAAGAGAGGACAACCTTCTCTAGGCGTTGGCTGAGACTGTTGATTCGGTGGGTGATATCGTGACTGAGTTTTTAGAGACAGTGGGTCGCAGATTTTTCCATTAATTCAAATAGAAATAACTCAAGGGAGTGCACAAGTTTATTTTAAAAGCGAGGGTCCTGACATAATTGAAATAGTAGCTATTTCGATGGACTCTCTCCACAAATAATTATAAGAACGTAGGAACCAACTCAGAACTACTGTACGAACAGAGTTCAAAACTAACATCCTCAAGAGAAGGAGATAAAAGCTTCTAAATTAGATGTACCCTCTAAAAAGCAAAACCTTCAACCTTCTCCTGCAAACTATATCCTGGGAGTTAGATTCTCTAACCGAGTAGATTGTCAGCCTGGTAGGGAATTAACGAATTAATGAACTAGATTAGGAGGATCAGAGAGACCTCATTGATGATCTACGGTATCTTATTGAGTAAAAGAACATTCACTTCAATTACCCCCTCAAATTAAATCAAAACTAAGATCCCTATGCTTCTCACTTCGTAGCCGATTTCTACAAATTATTCTAACCGTCATAGGTAGGCTATTGGATGGAGTATATGGATGAGGAGGATAGGCTTTACTTGTACAGCTGCATGACTCATTAGGATATTGACTATCTAATATTCCCCATACTGAACTGTCTGGCTAACGATATATAGTCAGTTGAAGCAGCAGAGCTTGTCAATGAGTTCTTGGACGCTCAGAGTTGGCGAAACAGCATGTTCAATATGACTATGATAAAGAACATTATGCGAAAACTTAAACAACCCTCTCAGGCTCCATTTGTTTACTATCTGATAGCTAGTCGAATCGTTCTGTTTAATACTACCGAAGGTTTCGCTCAAGAGCTCATTTATTTGATGTTTCACAGAGCGCAGTAAGAGAGTGACGATAAGATCGGAGAGTTTGCAGATTTGGCTTATGAAATTTTGAAACTTAACCCATACCACTCTGGGCACTATTGTATTAGGGAATTCTTGAAGAACGTGCGTTCTAGAGCAGTTTGTAGTGCTGCTAGCACAGTACTTTCTGATCAGAAAATTCTACGATTTGTTGTTATGTTTATAGAAACCAGCATTAAAACAAACCAACCCATGGCTTTTGACAAGGCATTCGCATAATCTGTCCAAGCAGCCTGCCTAAATCATCTGAGTCTGACAATCCTGCATAAACTTAACAGGCTTCTTCAATGAAACTAAGTTGCTCCATTCCTATATTTTAATACTTGAGCATTCCCCTCTTCTATAATTAATATTCATTGATTCTAATGGTGCGCCTACAATTCACAGTACCCGTTGCTGCCAGTTTGTAAAAGGTCTGGGCATATTTCTCGAGGTTTTAAATCATTACCGAATGGGATCCTAACACTAAAGTTTGCCAACCCATCAAAAAAGTTCCAGGAGAAATCGGATCACAATACAACGTCGTCACACTCTTTAATGGTAAAGAGTCTTAAGTGCTCTACACAACGAGTGAGTACATCCCACTTCAGAAAATAGGATTGAGAGGATAAAACAGTCAAATAACTGCATACGATGAAATTATGTTCGCGTCGGCTGGACCTAACCTCACTCATGTGACCTACAGAGCATAAATTTGTCTCAGGGGAGTCTTATGGCTGTTTACCCCTTTCATCAGATCTTCACTTGACTAACTTCGAGACAATGCCTAAAAGGGAATGATCAACAAAAGCCAGCAAATGTTCGGAAAAGTCCCATTGTGAAGTTGATTCCATAACTTAAATATTTACTTGATTTCACTCAACCATCCATCAATAATAGCCTGGGGGAGGCATACCCATCATTCCCATTCCCATCCCCATTCCTCCCACACCCATACCCATGCCCATTCCATTTGCTGGTTGTATTGTCCAAACTTGGTTGTCTTTGCCATGGAAATCGTAGGGAATCACAGGAGCATTATTTGTCGCCGATTCATTTTGAACATCAAGCACTTTTCCTGTGCCTGAGCAGTAAATTACGAATTGGCCTGACCCTGGAGCCAACTCTTGAATTCTCCACTTTTGAGCCATCGTTCCATTATATTCGTTTTCCCTCACTCTTGGTGTTCCATAAGCCTGAGTAATATTGTTTCCAAGACTTGTTGGATTCAAGTTCCATTGTTGGTTACCCTGAAAAGCAGAATCTAAGACCTTTCCACTTTGAGCTGATCTGAAAACGAAATCAGGGCCTTACATGATTAGATGCCACTGTTGATTGAGACCTCCTACGTAGTCGTAGACTATCAGGTCGCCTTGCTGGTTTCCCCAGTCGTTAGTCTGAGAAACGTCTAGGGCTCGACCTGATAATTTACTCCTGATAATATACGTTGGCTGCTGAGCAAAGTTGTAGGAAGTAAATTGTCCGAAGGGAAGCGCAAAGCCGAGAGACTGGGCTGGATAGCCTTGGTAGGCAGTGAACATTTCAGCACCGACTCCATATTGATGGGCCATCATTTAACCTGCGTACATTTAAAAGCAAAGAAATTGATGATATATATCTTTCACTGCATTGAATAATATTCAACCTTTGTATAATTAGTAGATGCTAGGCACTGCTGAAGTAGTTAGGCGAACTGTGCTGATTGCATTAATATGTTTGTGAATAAAATGTATTAGACGAGTGAGCGAGTGTGAGTTATTAAGAGGGTATAATAGAATTAGAGGGTAGTTTTGGTTGTGTTTCTATTATTCTAATATTAGAAAATGCATAATAAACTGACTAAACTGCATTTTCCTGGGGAGTAAGAGAACCTGAAAGACTCAAGGAAAAGACACCAGGAATTAGACATTATCACGAAGGGTAATCAGGCATCCCGAGATATAATCGTATAATTACTCTCGACCCAGAATAAACTCAGACATGCTACGTCGGCATCAGGCAATAGACTAGGCCAGAATCTAGACCAGCTGCAGCAAGAGCTCAAAAATATCACTTACAAGGTGGACGTCGAGTCTAAGAAAAACGTATTTCCTTCCTGACGTAGAAAATACTTAAGGAGCTTTTAGAACTCACCAATCAGTGTTTAATCGATAACAAAAAGACAGGCAGATTCGATCAAGGGCAAGCGCACAGTGCTAGATAGAAGAGGGTACTATTAATAGTTAAGTCAGATGAAGAAAGAGGAGTATGATATTGAGCAGGTACTACAGAAGCATAACTAATAGGTGGCTAAAATAAATGTCCTCAGAGAGCAGGTAAGTTTTTCAAGAAGAGAAAGAGTGGTATACTCCAACCTATTTAAGAAGATCGAGAAATAAATCAAAATTTATGAATAGCAGTATAAAGTTACCCTCCTAAAGGGTCACTAGGCTGAACTTAAGAAAAAGCAGGTACTCGAGGAATGCTCTGTCAGCTCTGTCAGGAGAAAGCCAACAGATAAAATGCAGTCTAGCCGGAGATACTCTGAAGCCATTTAATAGCTGCCTCCTGCTCATAGCATGGCAATTAAGTTTACTAATGTAAACCAGACCAACAACAACACTTCTTAGTTTATATTTATCACCCATAACAACCATTCAGCCCAGAATACCAAGAGAAGGCAATAGCATAACGGGCTATCGGTGCACAAACGAAACCGGCTGAACCAGATTCACGAATAGTTGGAGCGATATCGGAGTTTTTTTTAGATGTTGAAGGTCCAAGCAGGGTAGATGAGTGTGGAGGACTTAGTGGGTAATTTGATGACAGTGGAGTCCGATAACTAGGATCTGAAAGTCCAAATAGACTATATCAACGAACTTATTCTGACTAAATCGACTGAACTCACCTCTCTCAACCAGAAGTTTAACCATAAACTAGACAAAGCTTCATAACTCAAACTATAAAACAGCTCCCGGAATCAGGCTAAGCTGGTTATTGAGCTCGTGGAAGAAGAACGAAGCAGTTTGAGAAATGAGCTTGAGACTATGCGCCAAATTCACGGACTACTTTATCAATCGAACAATAGCAGTGGTTATGGGGCTGAGAACTACCTTGAGTGCTTCCGAGCGATAGATGGGAGATTAATGCAGTTGGCGAAGTAGTTGGCAACGGAGTAGAAGAGAGGCAGCCGGCGTGAGAACAATGAGTTAAGGAGGAACCAGATGTAAGAGGGGGAGTGCCAGTTAGAGTCCATAATATAGAGACTGGATAGGTACACAGAGAGCGAGAAGATTTACACGAAGGAGGTATTTTGCGAGTAATTTAATAAGGTAAATGTGATATAACGCAGGAGATCGTTAAGATTCGGAGGGGGAAGTCTAAAAACAAGTGACTATGACATGATATTTAAAGCCTACCCTACTATTCATTCCACAACCAAGTTAATATATTTGCATAAATTTGTATCCATTCTGATCAACATTCAACTAAATACAAGTCATATATTTATATTCTTCAATTTCCATCCATGAAGTCCTTATCAGCAAAACTCTTTCTGGCTCTCAGAGTCCCACTGCTTTTGTGGCCTCTAGCCATCTTCATCTTCTAACCTGTGTTCCTCCACCCTACTGTCTAAACTCATAACCTTCTGGAATAGGAGCATTACTCACTTACAACCTTTCTCCTGCCTATATCCCTAGCTCTCATTTACTACTTCATCGGCAAGATCTACTAATAACCTTACTAACAATTCAAACAACTGCTACTTGCAGTCTGTTACTCATACATCCTTTACGAGATTACGATGGAATTGGAGTTTACCCTTTCACTATATCGATTAAACTACTAAGGGCTAGTGACTGTCCTTCGAATAGCCATTATGGTGATCTGCCTAGATATTAACTCCTTGGAACTGAGACATCTGTATAAAATCGGATTCCAACCAGATAAATGATTACTCGATAAAATGTGTATCTGATATTGATCTCATCAAACGGTTGCTTCGATCAGTCTGGCTTCCTGTTCTCCTTATGGTACTTTGGCAGTTACGTGAAGTCTCCAGGCCACAAAAATAGCTATTCCTACAATTACTAAGCATATTGCCGTAATGATTCCATTCTAAACCACTGGGTTTGGCTTACAGAATGTTCCACTATCGCTTGTTTTAAACCCAGTCTCACATTGCATACAAGTGTTCGCATAGGTTGTAGAACAGATTGCACAATTAGCAACTACTTGACTGCATACAATGCAATAACCTCCTTATAGAGTCCATCCAGCAAGGCAATTTGAGCATTGGTACTAATTTATGCAAGTTGTACAGCCTTGCATCGCACTCATGCAAGATGCGCAGATACTCGACTAATATTAAGCTACCATTAGCACATAATACCCAGGATTACACTGTTGGCATATGTTGGGATTGACGCACGATACACACTGATTGATAAGCGAAGGGCATGACGCACATACCGAATTCATGAGAAAAGAGTTGGGGTAGCACTATGTACAAACACTGGAATTTGAGCATAGCTAACATTGAGAAATGGTCTGATTACATAGAGTGCAGCCACCATTGCTGTTCGCATAGTATAAACTATCGCAAGAGCTGCATGTAGTTCCATAACTACATGAAATACAGTTAGCTATGACTGCTTGGCAACTCTCACATTGTAGATTATCGTTGACAAAGTAATTTGCGGTGCAAGATATGCATTGAGTAGTATTACAAAGATCACAGTTAGTCACAGCCTACGAGCAGGCAATACAGTTACTGTTTACCAGCATCGTATTGAACTTACATGATGTGCATACAGTTTGCGATGTACAAACTGAGCAATCTATTATGGTGCATGGCTAACATATTGTATCCAAGACAAGATATCCATCCTAACAGGCAAAGCAGTTAGTCGAATTACACTAAGTACATTCTGAGATCGACAGGCTACAGTTAGTGCAGCTTCCATTTTGGAGGTAGGCATAGTTCTAGCATTGGGTGCAGGTGTCAGTAGTATTATCACACACAATGCAATCAGTGCAGCAGGAGATGCTGGTGAACAGCAGAATACAA
>JAOXNN020239576.1:0-10703 GCA_028571205.2 Hydropsyche betteni
TTTTTTTGACCGTACCAAGACTGGTCGCCATAAACACGTATTTTTCGTCCTCAAACGCGCCAATCGGCAACATGACGGTGATTTTTTCGTCAGGCTCAAGCGGTAACATGCGAATAATCGGCGTGCCGCGCGAGGTGCGCGAGCCTTGTGGGACGGCGTAGACGCGCGTCCAGTACAAACGGCCTTTGTTGGAAAAACTCAAAATCGTGTCGTGCGTATTGGCGACAAATAAATTGTCAATCCAGTCTTCTTCGCCTTTGGTTGATGCAGCTTGCTTGCCTCGGCCGCCGCGACGTTGTGGATGTTGACGAGGTGATTGGCAAGAAACTTCATCACGCTGCCCTTGCCGAAGGCACCGAGATACACCTGCTTGCGCGACATGCCTTCGAACACCGGGCGCGCGGCCTCGAACGCCGCCTGATCGCCGCTGCCCAACACCTCATTGCCAACCCGCGTGCGACGGTAGACGAATTGCTCACGTTCGTTCCAGGGCCCGACTATCCACAGGCGGCAGTTGTCGTCAATGGTGACGAACTGGTCGAGATGTACCGCACTGGGCTCGGTCGGGTGATGGTGCGCGGCTGTTGGCACGTGGAAGACGGTGCGCGGGGGGTGAGGTTCATCGTGATCACCTCGCTGCCGTACACGTCTGGGAAAACCGGTTCGGCCGACGTGTTCATGGAGAAGCTGGCCGACGGCATCGAGTCGGGGACCGTCCTTGGGATCACGAGTTTCAACAACGAATCTGCGGACGGCAAGACACGGATCGTGATCAAGGTGGCATCGGGGATCGATCCGGATGTTGTGATGCCGGGCGTTCTCGCCAACACCAACCTCCAGGTCTCGAATCCGGTGCAAATGCACTTTCTCGACCAACTCGGACGGCCCAAACTTTTCAACCTGCTGACCGCACTCGATGCCTGGATCACCCATCGAGTCGAGGTCGTCCGCGACCGCTCGATGCGCCGCATCAGCCTGATCGATGTGCGCGTGCACAAGCTCGACGGCTACCTCTTGGCACTTCTCGACATCGATGAAACGATCCGCATCGTCCGGACGTCAAAGTCGCGTGCCGTTGCTCGTCCAGCGCTGATGGCGCGGTTCGGGCTCGACGAAGATCAAGCCAATGCGGTGCTCGATCTGACCCTCGGTCAGCTCACTGAGGATGCTCGTTTCGAGTTCGAGCAGGAAGCCAAGAACCTCCGAGCCGAGCGGAACCGACTCGACGCGCTGATCAACTCGCCCACCAAACTCCGCCGCCAAGTCGGCATCGAACTGGCCGAAGTCGAGAAGATCTTCGAAGGCGACACACGGCGGACGATCATCGCCAACGAGACGCTGGTACCGGCATCAAAGGCCGCGTTCGTCCTTGATGAGCCGGCGACGGTCACGCTCTTTGGTGACGGCACGCTGGTCTCGGTGCGCGACGGTGGCCGTAGCAAGGCTCCCAAGACGACGGCGCAACCGGTGCGAGCGTTCGAGACGTCCACGGGTTCGAACCTGATCGTTGTCACGTCAACCGGCAAGCTGTTTCGAGCGATGGTCGGCAGCCTGCCAGCCGATAAGCCCACAGCTCCGGTCAACATCTTTGCGGGCCTGGAAAAAGACGACACGATTCTCGCCTGGTGGACGGAATCACAATTCGTCGATGCCCTGATTCTCGTGACGTCAGATGGCTCGATCAAACGCATCGACGATCTTGCCGGCGGTGACCGCAAAGGTGGGATCGCGATCATCAAACTCGAACCAGGCCAGCGGCTTGTGGGCTGCTTTGGCTTTCAGGAAGATGTACCCGTGGTGCTCGTAACGTCGCAGGGACAGGGCATTCGCTTCGTGCCTACCGATGTTCGACCGATGGGACGAACAGCCGGCGGCGTCCGCGGAATCAAGCTCGCGGGCAACGACGCGGTAATTGGTGCATTGCCAGCACCCGATGGTGGGGCCATGCTGGTCGCCCACACATCGGCGTCACTGAAGCGCGTGGCCTTTGCCGACTTCCCGTTACAGGGGCGCGCAGGCAAGGGTGTCAAGGCCTCAGTGGTCGGCGGTCGGTATGGGACTGTTTCGATGATCGCCGTATGGAGCGATCAGATGTTGATCCAAGTTGGCGACGAGTGGCTCCCGTTCGACGTGAAGATGGCACCCCTTGTTGGCCGCGACGTACCACCGTCAAAGTCGAAGTTGGTCGCTTCGACAATCTTGGCTGTGCTGTAGCACCAGGCGAACGAACAAGGATCGAGTTCAAATGCTCACCCTCCTGACAGCTCTCGGCGTTGTTTTCGTAGCTGAACTTGGCGACAAAACCCAGCTCGTGGCTGCAGGTTTCGGCGCCCGCCACAAACTGGCGCCCGTCTTGCTCGGCATTGCGCTTGCTTATCTCGGAGCAACGCTGATCTCAGTGATTGTCGGCGGTTTGCTCGGCGCAGCACTGCCAGTGCGCGCCATCTCGATCGCAGGTGGCGTGCTGTTCCTCGGGCTGGCCATCAAGACCTATCTCGACTCCGACGAGGACGAAGATTCGGCCGCCGAGTCGGGTGGCAACGATCGCAACGTTGTGCTCACCGTCGCGGCCACCACGTTCATTGCCGAACTCGGCGACAAGACCATGCTCGCTACCGCCACCTTGGCCGCCAAGGACAGCCCGGTGCTCGTCGGCATCGGATCGTTCATTGGCATCGTGCTCAGCGGCGCCCTCGGTGTGGTCGTCGGTCGCGCCGCCGGGGCACGCCTACCGGCCAAGACCCTTCGTATCGCGTCGGCAGCGGCCTTCGCGCTCGCGGGGATCGGTTTGCTGATCAGCGCTGCGCAATAATCGAGAATCGTTCTCAATAGAGGCTAGGCTTTCGGACATGAAGCCGGAGTCGATTCGTCGTTCCTTACTGCCTGTTTGCATGCTCGCGCTGTTGTCCACCGGATGTAGCGACAACGGTGCGTCGCAGAAAGCCGACGGAGACCGGGTCGAGATCGCTGCCTCGTTCCAACCGATCGAGGAGCTCGTCCGCTCGGTGGGCGCAGACCATGTCGGCGTGATTGCACTCACGAGACCAGGTGCTGAGGCACATGACGCAGAGCTGACCGCCAAGCTCCTCGAACGGGTCGCAGCCTCCGACGCAGTCCTCTACCTCGGCCAGGGTTTTCAACGCAGCGTTGAGGATGGCATTGCGTCACTCGACGACTCGGTTCGCCGATTTGATCTGTTGGACAGACTCACCCTGTTGAGAGCCAACGAACAGCCTGAGCATGAACACGGCGAGGCCACGGTCACCGAAGACCCTCAGGGCCAGGCAGGAAAACACGACCCCCATGTTTGGTTATCGCCACTCAACATGATCGCGATGGCGGAGGCGACCGCTGAGGCGCTCACCTCCGTGGACCCCGCCCACGCTGAGGTGTACTCGACCAACGCGGCGCGCTACATCGCAGAACTGACGGCCCTCGACAGGGAGATGTCGGACGCTTTCGAAGGCTGCTCCAAGTCGACGTTCGTGACCAACCACGACGCATTCGGCTATCTCGCAGATCGCTATGGACTGACCCAACTACCAATCGCCGGCATCTCACCTGATGACCAGCCGTCGGCCCAAGATCTCGAGCACATCGCAGACGAAGCCCGCAGCGTCGGAGCCTCGGTCATCTTCGTCGAAGATGCCTTAGACGCCGAGTTAGCGACGATGCTGGCGGCGGAACTCGGTCTGACAACTGCCGTCCTTCAGACCTTCGAGAAACTCACGGCCGAGCAGACCGCCGCCGGCGCGACCTACCTAAGTGTGCAACGTGAGAACTTGGCTGCGCTCACGTCCGCCCTCGACTGCGCCAGTTAACCCTCCATCCAGCGGCACATGTGGCTGCGCTCGTTACCCGCGGTCCCCACGGTTTCAGGGGCATCAGCGCTGGGGACGGCTGGGCGACCCTTCGTCATCGGGCGCCGCACTCAACGTGTCGGCCGACCGTGAGACGAATCGTCGGGCGATCCAACGAACGCATCGCCGGCTCACTCGTCCAACCAGTTCGTTTCGGTAAGGTCAGCACATGGCCATCAGCCGACAACGAGCGCTCCAAGGCGCATCATGACGGCGAGCCCAGCAACTGTCAGGGCGGCTGCCGCCGCTCTCGACGGAGCCGGACCGCCGATGATCGACGGTGAGCCGGTGTTCGCCGAGCCGTGGGAGGCACGGGCCTACGGTCTCGCTCTGGACCTGGTGGAACGCCAGGGTCTGCCATGGTCAGCCTTTCGCGATCGGCTCATCGCCGCTATCGACGAAGATCCGCAGCGCGCCTACTTTGAATCGTGGGTCGTCGCACTCGAGCAACTCGCCAGCGCAGCCTCGCTTGTCACCACTGAGGAACTCACCCACGAGCGGTCCGATGTCGCGACCTACGTCGTCGATGAAGCAGGTTCAGAAGTCGAAGTGGTCCCGCTCGCTCACCCGTTGAGTGACCTGCGCCGCCGGTTCGGCGCAGCTGTGCCAGCTGCGGCCCATCATGTGGAGCTCTTCCGCTCATGGAGCAGCGCTGGCCGCCACGTCGGAACGTGCGGCGTTCGGAGTTTCACCGTCACAGGCGACCTTGTCGGCGCCTCCCCGATCCAGCCAGATCAGTGGGAATCGATCCGCGACGAAATGCTCAGGTTTGGGCAGGCGGATTGTTTGCCCGAGCAACGCCGATCATCGAATTCCGGGTGACCAACGCAGCGAGATCGACTTCATCGAGGTCTTCTGTCCCGATCGGACGTTCCGGCAACACCAGATAGCGGATCTCCGCCGACGAGTCCCAAACGCGAACCTCTGTCGTCGGGTCGAGCACGGTGTTCCACTCAGCGAGCACTGCGCGAGGATCGGCGACAACGCGCGATCGATACGCGAAGCTCTTGTACCAAATCGGTGGCGCTCCGAGCACCGGCCACGGGTAACACGAGCACAGCGTGCACACGACGACGTTGTGGACTGCTGGGGTGTTCTCAACCACGCGGAGATTGTCGCCTTCGGCACCGGCGAGCCCCATCTCAGCCACGGCGGCGGTGCCATCTGCAAGGAGACGCCCCTTGAACTCTGCGTCGGTCCATGCCCGGGCAATGACCTTGGCTCCGAGATGCGGCCCCATTCTGTGCGACATGATCTCGACGAATTCATCGACGGAGTCGGTGCTGACAACTCCCTTTTCTGTAAGCGCCGCCTCCAGCGCCAGCGTCCGCACCTCGAACTCGGATCGAGGCCGACGTGACTTGGGAGTGTCGTAGTGGGAATGCCCGTGATCGTCGTCGCCGTCAGCATGGTGGTGGTGTCGATCGTCGCTCACTGCACTTCCTCCAAGTAGCTCTGCCATAAATCGACGTGGAGCACAAACGGGGCCCCCGAGCCTGATTGACCCCATACCTCGGTGGACTGAAAGGCAACCGTGTACAGGGGTTCGACGTCGTTGTCGCGTCGACCTGCAAGTCGCTCGTCACCACAGATGGACTCGACCCGTCCGACCACCCCGCGAACGTATCTCGGAATCCGGTGGTGTACGTCTGGTTCGTACACGCGCCGCACCCTGACGACGTCTCCCTCGGCAAACTGGGGTGCCGTTGCGGGGGCCATGGGTGCCGGTGTCGTCATGAAGGCTGCGACGCGCTCCCGCAACACAGGGTCGTTGACGACAGCGGGGGTTTCGCCAGCTTCGATGCGTTGACGCCACGCAGCCAATTCGTCTGACGAGACAAGACCGTTCGCTTCGGCACCCATTTCAGCTGCAAGCAGCCACCGTTGAAAATAGGACGAGGAGAGATATGTAGGGGCGTCGATTCGTTCGATCCAGGCACGAGCGCCCTTGCACGCCATCAGCGCGAGTAGCTGAGCCCTGAATTCCCACTGCTCATGATGAGTCAGCTCCCCATCGGCAGTGCGAACAGACCCAAAGCCCGACATTCCGCCAAGATCGTGTGCACCCTCCACGCCTTCAAACCTACGCGCTTCAGCGCAGTGGTTCCGACCCCTCCGTCACCAGACGATCTAGTTGAGAATGGTTCTTGAATGACCTAGCCTCAACGTGTGACCCATCAGCCAGGCCCGGCAGCCGCGTTAGCAACCGATCGCCTGGGGGTTCGTTACGGGTCGTTCGAGGCGCTCAGCGATGTCACCGTCGCAGTCAACCGTGGCGAACTGGTCGGGATCATTGGCCCGAACGGAGCGGGAAAGTCGACGCTCTTCAAGGCTTTGGCAGGATTCGTGCCACATGAAGGCGAGGTCTTTCTCGATGGCGTGTGCTGCCATCACCGCCAACGGACCAGCATTGCCTTCATCCCCCAACGCGCGGACCTCGATCTTGATTTCCCGATCACGGTTGGCGAGCTGGTGCTCGGTGGACGCCGACGCTTTCGCTCCTGGTGGGGGCGGCCAACCAGCGCCGATCGGGACGCTGCGTCCCTCGCTCTCGCCGAGGTCGACCTCGCCGGGTATGAAAAGCGCGCGATCGGCACGTTGTCCGGCGGCCAGGCGCAACGGGCGTTCCTGGCGCGGGCGCTCGCGCAAGACGCTGACGTGCTGTTACTAGATGAAGCGCTTTCGGGAGTCGACGCGCCGACGACCGCAGAGCTGTTCGAGTTGTTCGATCGTCTGGCAGCACGGGGTGTGACAATTCTGGTGTCGACCCACGACCTTGCCCTCGCCCGCCGCCGTTTTCACCGATGCATTGCAATCAATGGCGCCGTGCAAGGTGACGGCACCCCAGATCACGTGCTCGAAGCGACGATCCTCGATGCGACATTCGGCTCGGCGCGCGCTTCGGTGGCACCGTGAGCAGCGGCCGCACCGGAGCAATCACCCACGACGTCTTGACGGTCTTGCGGTCGCCACGATGAGTTGGCTGATCGACCCCTTTACGTCCGGCTTCACCCAGCGGGCAGCATTGACCTGCATTCTCATGGGCGTGTTGGCTCCGACCGTCGGCACCTGGATCGTGCTCCGCAGACTCGCCTACCTCGGCGATGCCATGAGCCACGCAACGGTCGGAGGCGTGGCGGTGGCATTCGCTCTCGGTGGAGGAAGCTCCATCGTGCTCGGAGCTCTCGGAGCCGGCGTCGTCATGGCACTACTGCTGGCGGCGCTTTCCGCGAACCGTCGAGTCGGCCAGGATGCGATCATCGGCGTGGTCGAAAGCGCCATGTTCGCAATCGGGGTCATCATCATCGCCCGACTCGAGACGAGTCGCGAGCTCACTCATGTGCTGTTCGGCAATCTCCTCACAGTGCAATGGGCTGACGTCTGGTTGAATCTCGCCCTCACCGTGGGCGGGGTCGCCGCAATCGTTGTGCTCTTCAACGATTTAAGGATGTCGACGTTTGACCCGGCGCATGCGTCGCAGGTTGGAATCCGCGTACAGCTCATTCAAGTCGTGCTGCTGGTTCTCCTCGCGATCACCGTCGTGGTCAGCCTTCGCACGGTCGGCACCCTGATGTCGGTGGCCATGTTGGTCACCCCGGCGGCAACGGCTCGATTGCTCACCTCGGACGTTCGCAGCATGACCTTGGTGGGCGTTGGTGTGGGGGTAGCGACATCGTTGGTCGGGTTCATCGCCGCCTATCACTTGGAAGCGCCACCCGGAGCGGTGATCGCGCTGATCGCGGCGACCGGATTCGCGGCGGTCTATGCATCCACGCTGCCACGTCGAATGAAGCACCACGCTCGGGCGATATATCCGTCCAACAGGCTGAGTCGCTCCACAATTCCACCGTATCGATCTCTCCGAGTGAGCAGATAAACACCCTCGATGAGACGCGCTCACGCTGCGTTGCTCCGGTTCTGAGGGCCTTGATGATTCCGCTAACTTCGCCCCACCATGGGGCAGGGCACCGCGACAACGCGGGCGCGTCGGGGATCCGCGCCGCTCGACATCGCCGCACTTCCTCGCGTCCCAACGCTCGCCGTAGACGCACCTCCAAGCAGCCCGACTGCGGCCCCGACGCTGCGACTGTCGTCACGCGTGAGTGGCGATCTTTCATGGTCGCTGATCGGACAGCTGACGTACACGATCGGGCAATGGGGTGTGCTGGTCGTGCTGGCCAGGTCTCGCTCGGCCACGAGCGTCGGAGAGTTTGCGATCGGGCTGACGCTCACCACGCCGGTGTTCATGTTCCTGGGGATGCAGCTTCGCCAGGTGTACGTCACCGACACGGTCGGTCGATTCCGATGGACCGACTACGTAACGTTCCGGGCAATAACCAGCCTGTTCGCCATCGTTGGACTGGCCGTCTTCGGCGCAGCCGGCCCATACGTGACCGGGGTGGCGCATATTGTCTTGGTCGTCGCCTGTGGCAAGGCATGCGACGCTGCCGCCGACTTGTTGTACGGCGCCTACCAACTCGAGGGACGCCTGAGCTTGATCGCTAGCTCGCAAGTCCTCAACGGCGTGTTGTCCGTGCTCTTCGTTGGGCTGATCGCTCCCCGCACAGATCGCATGCTGTGGGTGGCAGTTGGCTGGTCTGCCGCGTCGTTGATCGCAGGGCCGTTGTTTCTCATGTGCCGTCGACGGCCCTCGTTGTGGCGCCGCCACGATGGGCAATCGGAGAACCCACGCATCGCCGCTGGACAGCTGATCGCGCTCGGCCGACTCGCCCTTCCGCTCTCGGTGTTTACCGCGTTCAGCACCTTCACGGTCACCGTTCCTCGGTTCTTTGTCGACGGATACGCCGGTCGCAGTGCCCTTGGCGTCTATGCAGCCCTGTCGTACGTGTTTGCGGCAGGCACGATGGTGGCTGCCGCGATGAGCAACGTCAGCGTCCCCCGACTCGCCCGAATGCTTTACGCCGGCGATCTCGGCTCGGTGCGACGGCTCGTGCGTCGACTCGCGACGCTGGTCGTCGGCATCGGCGCACTCGGAGTCGGGCTAGGCCTCAGCATTGGTGGTCCGGCGATCCGTGTTCTGTTTGGCGAGGAGTACGCCACATCATCGGGAGCGCTGATCTGGCTGACCACTGCGACCGCGCTCTCGCTGGTCGCCGCAGTCTGTAACCATGTCGTCATCGCTGCTCGCAGATACCGGGTTCAGGTCTGGGTGCAGATGGTCGTCGCCGCGATAGCGACGCTGGCATCAGCCGTTTTCGTCCCCCGGTACGGCATAGCCGGAGCAGGCATGGCGTTGGCCACGGCGATGGCATTGCAGTGCATTGGCAACGCGATTGCGGCATTCTGCGCAGTGGCAGCGCTCGTACCTACCCAGACGGTCGTCGCCAATGCCGGGTTGAGCGCAGACCTCTCCGGACCGATCCTGTTGCCCGTGAGGCGTTAGCCGGTTGCTCAGGGTCGGGTCATCGCCGCTCCACCATGCACCGTCGCTACACCTGCCCTACGGTGGATGGCGTGCTCGAAGAAATGCTGTCGTCGTTGAGGACCCCGTTCGGTGGAGTCGCCGGGCTTCACCTCGTGTCAACGGCACCAATCCATCGTGACGGGCTTGGGCTTGTGACCGCGACGTTGGCCGGGCCCAACGCTGCGCACCCGAGTCAGGTCGAAGACGGCATCTGGCTTGCGCTGGGTGAAGCTCGCCCGGAGCGTTCAGCGGCGCAGATCACCAATGCGCTGCCCATGTCTCCCTGGTTCTACGAATCGACCTGGCGCTCCGGAGCGATGAGCCGCTTCTCCGGCCGACAGTTCCCCGTCGACGAAGAACTCGCCGAGATGTATACCGCAGTCGGCGACGTCGACGGCGCTTTGGTGATCGACGTCGGCTGCTCCGAGGGACTGTATGCGCGCAACCTCGCTCGCCGAGGCGCTCGGGTGTTGGCTTTCGATCACAGCCTCGCGTACTGCAAAAAGGCGCGTCGACGAGCGACCCGGATGGGCGTGAGCATCGCAATTGCCAGAGCTATCGCCCAGAACATTCCTGCGGCGGACGGCTCCGCAGATGCGGTCGTGATGGGCGGAACACTCAACGAAATCGGCGACAAACCAGCAGCGTTGCGCGAGGTGGCCAGGGTGCTGCGCCCCGGGGGTCGGGCCTACATCGTCAGCCTCGCCGGTGCGTCGACGCGTGTGGGCAAGCTGCTCCAGCGCGGTCTGGGGTTTACGGGGATCCACTTCTGGAGCGTTGACGCCACGAACGCCGGCTTCGAGGAGGCTGGGCTGACGATCATTGACCAACGCCTCGAGGGCATCACGGTGAGGACCACCCTCCAGCGCTGATCTTGGACTCGATGCCATCAGGGCCAGGACGAGGCTGAGCGCGCCACGCATCTGGCCGCTCTTTCGAGTAACCGTTGCGCCGCTCAATCAATGCGGGCAACAACCGCCCGGTTCTGAAAATGTTCCAGCTCGCTGTCACTCAATCGGTCCCCCAGCGGCATCCAATCGGTGATGATGTCGGCGATGACCAGCGAACCAGAGGCGGTCTATCGGCGCCACGCTGAGGAGTTGCTGCGGTACGCAACAGTTCTCGTCGGCGCGGATGCCGCCCCCGACGTGATGACCGATGCGTTCCTCAGCGCAACCAGATCAGCGAACTGGCCGGCAGTACGAGAACCACGCGCCTATCTGTTTCAGGCGGTGCTCAATCAATCTCGGATGCACCACCGTCGTCTGAGTCGTGCGCAAGCCCGGGACTATCGCGCTGCCATTCCACCTGAGGCGACGACTGTTGAGACGCGACGCGACCTCGACGTGACCCGTGCGCTGCGTTCCCTCAGTCACCAACAACGCGCTGCGATCTATCTCACATATTGGGAGGACCTC
>JAOXNN020239586.1:0-10702 GCA_028571205.2 Hydropsyche betteni
GCAGTAGCGAGTAGTTTAGCCACTAAATTACACGCTACTTTACTAAATTACTAGCGTAGTGCGAACTAGCCTTTAGTGCACAATTCGCGGGTGCATAAGACACTAGCGCACAACACGCAGGCATATATGACGATAGCGCACACGATGCTAGCACACATGACGCTAGCGTACATGATGTGAAAGTGTAAATAGATGTTCGAATATGGTTCGATCGAACCAACGGATTTGTTGCGCTCCGAACTATATTAGAACGTGTGTTCAGCGGTTCGACCGCACATTATTATTATTATCGACGATGCGCTCGGTTCTTTGCAATTTCCAAGGGTTTTGGTGCGATGGGCACCAAATTCGATCGTGTGACTATCGACTGAATTTGGTGCAGTCTCGAACCAAGTTCGTAGTATGGGCCATGTATTGTATGTATTGGTTCGCGGTCGCATCTATCCGACCGTCTGTTGTGCGGTTGCACCGTATTCGGTCCACCGATCGGATTATGTTCGATCGCACCATATTCGAACGTCTATTTACACTTTTAGAGCACACCATGTTAGTGTACACGACGCTAGTGTACAATCCGCTGATGCATACGTCATTGGCACACGCAACAATGGTGCACACAACGATTGCGCACAACACGCAGGCATATATGAAGAAGGCGCACACGACGGCAGCACGCATAACGCCAGCGCACATGATAATAGAACACATGACGTTAGCGCACATGACGCTAACGCACATGATGACAGAGCACGCGAAGTTAGCGTATAAATTACCGTAATAAATTTCTCCGTATTTCTTTCTCACATCCGTCTGAGATTTATCATTCAATTTTATAAAAATGATTAATTTAAAAAATATATATTAAATATTATTTTTTTCGGTCGTAAGTGTGAACCGTCGTAAGTTGAACCGTCGTAAATCAAGGAATACCTGTATAGACATAAAAAAAAACCAGAAAACAATAAAAATTCAGACGAATTCGCCGAAAACGAAAGAAACATTCAGCAATGGCCGCAAAACGGACCCGTTACTGTCCATTAGTGCGGTCGCCGGCGTCGTCTCGTCGCTTCTCGTTCCCTCGTTTCGCGTGACGGGCGTGGACTTTACTTCCAGCCGACCTCCGACTCCTCGACCTGATCGAAATGGGCGTCGAAATCACGACTATCAAACCCGGAGACGGTAAACGCTTCGCTTCTCACCCCGACGCTTTTTCCGCACACCGGCCACTGACACTGACGTCTTCACGTCGCGCCGGTCCGATACGGAACCCGGTATCACTATCACTGTCAATATCCATCATCACAGATCGCTCAAACGGCATCACTAATCATGCCCCAATTAACTTTCTTCGATTGGTTCGAATACATGCGCGTTTCGTGCGAGCGCAATTATCGATCTTATCCCCGGTGACATACGGTGTATATTAGAATACTCGATTCGGGATCGGTAGATGCTTGTAATGTAATACTGTTCTATGAGTAGGCTGACCATACGTCCTGTTTTCGCCGGGACAACCCCGTTTTTCCGAGTTATATGTTTAATAGTATATAGGCCCGATGTTAATAACATCGGGATGTGTATGTGTTTATTTTAAAGCCGATTCCCGTATCCAATTTGAATATTTAATTAATAAAAACAAAATAGTTCATTTGTTATTGTCACCAGACGTCATACAGGCAAAGCCAGTAGTTAATAGGTAATAAGCTTCATATTACAGACGTTAACTATATATGCATAAAGACCATATTACAATAATTTTATACTTTATAAAGTCACGAGCGTCATTCTAACTGACAGACAGACACACAAATCCGCGATTATGTATAGGGGATTGTAGTTACTTTTCTGAATATACGAAAAAAATTAGTGGAAATATTAAAAAATAAAACAAAGAAAATAAGTAAATTGATGATTTATGATGATATAGTTTGATCGACTGGCAATAAGACGTTTGGAAAAAATTCTCGTCTGCGGCGCTATTTTTGCCTTAATTCTACAATTGCTTGTTTTAGAAATATTGATAAATTAACCAAAAAAAAGTCCTGTTGGTAAAAATCAAGTAAATTGATTGTTTTTAGTGATACAGTTTGATTAAGTAAAACATTTGGAAAAAAATTTCGTCTGCGGCGCCTTTTTAGCTTATTTCTCAAGACAATTGTATATTTCCTTAACGATAATAATTGAGGAAAAGCTTTTGGACATGCAAAACATTTTTTATATAGGGAGCATTTTTTTGCGGACCGTCCTGTTTTGGGTTCTGGTAAACATGGTCACCCTATCTATGAGTCATGAAATTTACTGAAACATGTATTTTCAGGTACCACATACCCAAAACCTGGACAGACCGTGGTGGTGCACTACACCGGGAAACTGACCAACGGGACCCAGTTTGATTGTTCGCGACAGCGCAATCAGCCATTCAAATTCACCATTGGAAAGGGAGACGTTATCAAGGGATGGGAACACGGCTTGGCTCAGGTATATAGGTTTATATTGTATTCGATTGTAATTTCAATGCTACGCTAATAAATATGTGTATTTTGAGTGATGGAACGTTGTATGTTTGGTCCCAGTATTCCGTATGTATTCAGGAAAGAAATCATTCATAATTGCTTGGATAAAATTTGAATGTGAAGTTCTTAGTAAATGTAAATATGGCTAATGTTGCTGGTACTAGTTTAAGTTCGCTCAGAAAACTGGTATAAAGGAAGTGTAAGTAACTGTTGGGATAGTGGGTTTTCATTCGATATGTGAACTCGGAATCACTCAGAAAGATTATAAGAGAAATGAATGGATGTTTTCATTCGATATGTGAACTCGGAATCACTCAGAAAGATTATAAGAGAAATGAATGGATGTTTTCATTTGATATGTGAACTCGGAATCACTCAGAAAGATTATAAGAGAAATGAATGGATGTTTTCATTTGATATGTGAACTCAGAATTTGACAAGAAAAAGATGTAGTAGAAACGTAGACGATGTGTGGTGTCGTATAGATAAGAATGGCTCAGAATAGAACCGAACATTAAAGTATCCAGTAAGCCTTTGTCTAACAGTAGGCGTGGACAGTCTGTTAATAATAATTGTATTTGATAATCGTTTTGTTGTTATTTAATGCATAATTTGTGTTTCAGATGTCCGTGGGTCAGCGAGCCCAGCTGACGTGTTCGCCCGACTTTGCTTACGGCTCGCGCGGCCATCCCGGGATCATCCCGCCCAATGCCACTTTGATCTTTGACGTCGAATTGCTCAACGTCGAGTAATGTCGTCCATAATAAATGATTCGAGGGCGGTCCGATTCTTGAAGCGTCAGCTTTTCGCCGATTGCGTCCGCCGTCAGATTGTTCTTTAAATATTTACTGCCATTCTTTAATGTAATAGTACCCGATTACTTGCTCTTTCCCACTCGACTGATTCAAATAGTTTCTTTTTAAGTATGTGTACTTTTCGGTTTACTCTTCAATCATTTTGTTATGCTTATTCAGAATCTGGTTGAAATGTGATTTTCGAGGAATGTTTTTATGATTTTTTTGACATCTGCCAATATTTAGTGTGGATTTATTCAATTTTTGAATATGGTTTTTGTTGAGCGCGTTCATCTAAATGTTAATTAGATAATTTTTTTATTATATAGCTGGACGTTCTATACTTGTGTATGGTTTCACGAATGCTACTATTGTTCTGTGATGACAACTCCCCTTTAACGTTTTGATGGAAACCTTTTATTGTTAGATAGAGAATTTACCCTCGAGATCGTAGTCGTATAAATGTACGTGTATTCTCGTTTCCACTTTTGATTATGGCTGAGATTGATTTGACAATGTTTTATCTAAGCGATAGTGTTTATTTTGTTGTTCAAAAGTGTATGTGTATGTGAATTGTCATTACTGAATTCGTACAATTTCGATGATGTATTTTGTTCATTTAACAATGCTGGCATTTAATAATTTCGATCAATAAATGTGTTAATATCAATTACTTTTGTTTTTTTCTTTACTACAATTAACGTTGAAACAGTCCAATATGTATCATGAAAATTTCAATACAAAATCTCAATTAGTTCAATACGATTTATTAAATTTTCAGGACTCAACGTTAATCTAATTTAATATTAAAAAAAATAACATGAATATTACTTTTAATCATATTCAAACTACAGATTTATTTAATTAATAATATAGAATGAGTTTCATAGTCTTTAGACTTTTCAGAAATTAAATTAATTGCACAGTTTGTGATTATCACTAACAAAATCGACTTGTATTATATTACATATACACCAATATGATAGTTCAAAATATCTAACACGTGAACTTCGATAACGTTGAACGTTTTGCTTTAGTGCGGTTTAGTCTGGCGTCGAACAGCCTTTTTATTGAACGGCACTTTCCTCAACTTGGGGCAGTTGAAACTGACGGCGACAGGCCGTCTAGCTTTTGGTCAGGCGGTTCGGGATTTCGGGATCGAAACTGCTCTGTTGTCGCACGATGGACAATAAGCAGCCTGACGCTGAAGCGTGACGTAAAGTTCGTTCATGAAATGTCCGAGGAAGGCTGCCGTTCCTGATCGCATGCTCGGAACGCCTTTCGGCCGGAGCACTCCTCGCACTCTGACTCCTTGTTGGCAAAGAGCTCCTCCGAATCGACTCAATAAGGACATTCTTTGTTCTCGATTTATTGGTTTCATTCTCATCACGAATCTCACCAAGTATTCTATCATTATGGCGTCCTCCTGGAAATATAATTTTTTTTTATTGCGAAAAGCTTATATGAAAATGTGGATAATTTAAATGTGCATAAATAAATTAGTGTGCATTTGAAAAAATATTTTGATCATCGAAAAAATATTTGTAATTTAAAACGAATGAAACATGCATTAGAATGAATATCTAAATAAAGGATTGGCAACACTGCAAATACAAACAGGGCGAAATATCAACTGCATGAGCATTATTCGCAACTTTCATGATAAAATAAAATTGTTGAAAAGGAGATTAAAATTAAATGAAATTAAAATTTTAACAAAAGGAAATGTTGACAGTTGTAATATATTGTTTGTGAAAGAAGACTTTACTTTGGCGATGTTGCCAACTTTTGATCATTTTAATGCACAAACTATTTTTTCTATTGTTCATTTCATATTTTTTAAGGATATGGCTATTTGCAGATACTGTATCTGTGAATTCTTGGTTATTTGCCGACACAGTATCTGCAAATAACCAATAATTCGCTGATACCGTATCTACAAATAACCAATAATTCGCAGATAGTGTATCTGCAAATAGCCTCAACCATTTTTTAATGCTCTGTATAATGCACAAATATTTTTTCGTTTCACACTTCAAATAACATGATGCTCAATACAAGATTCTTTCATGCGCAAGTAATTCGTTTAAGGCATAATCTATAATTTTTGAATGCTCAGTCAAATCACACTTATAATTTTTTTCAAATTATTACCAGATTGAGTCTATGGAGGCAATCTATTGGTCTTTCCGACCAGACGACAAGAATTGTTAAATCTTCTCTGTCAAGAACTGGAGATTTCAAACCTTCCAACCATTCTAATAATAAGGCACTGATGATTGTTAAATCCTCCTGAAATGTTATTGATTTGATGAATTTTAATAAAACAATTTAACAGATGACAAAGACTCAGTACCTCACAGTTGATACGATTTATTGCATCTTGTCTGTTATTGAGATCGATTTGAAAATCGTGAAGATATCTCAGTTTTTCTTCTGGAAGACGGTTATGTTCTAACAACAATGCCTGAAATTTTATTGAACATCTTAAATATATTAATAAGTAAAATTTCCAATGATAAAAATCCGAACCTCTGCCACTTGAGATGCAGTTACAATTTTTACTTCATCGCTCGATTCTAAACCATCGTTTGGAGACGACGCTGGAGTCGGGGCACCGTTGTAAAGCTTCATTTGTATATCGGCCATTGTATTTTTATAATTGGTCTCTTAAAAATGGATAAAAATTTAACGAAAACTACAAATTAAATAATCTTTTCCAAAATTGTATTTTAGAAATACCAAGTTGTTTGCTAGGAGTGTTTGGTAAACTTGTTGAGCAAACATCTCCACAACTAGTACAACATATCGGTTGATTGTCGCTTTCTTTAATTACTAATTCTTTTGCTTCTAATGATTCATCTTCTTCGTCATATCCCTTTTTAATTTTTCTTCCTTTGCTTGCTAAGTATGTGCTAGTTATGGGTTTTCCTATGGGAGTACAAAAACTGGGACCACCGCCTCCATCTTCACAGTCACATGCTTTCAATAAACGTTCGCAAAGGCAAAATACAATCTGAAATTCACAAACCAGCCCAATATACAAAATCAACATAATAAATATTCAAGAATTTAAAGATTAATATTACTTTCGGTAAATTTCTAAAAACTCTCTCTTCCATTCCATGAAGTGTCGCACGTTGTCTATGCAAGTGTTGTACGAGTCCGAATTCTGTTGATCTATTACGATCTTTCAGAGGTTCTCTAAAAAGAATATTGAATCATTAATTCATTTCGGAATATGTAATTTTCGCAAAGGTTATCATTTATACTTTATATTGAAAATAGCTGTTTGTGGAAGTAAATAACGCTCGAATTGATGAACTGCAGATACTTGTTGAGCTGTTTGTACTGCTTTTTCTCTTCTAAGTCTTACTAGTTTTATAGCTTCGTCAGCTCTCATTCTTGCAGCGTGAACAAGATAACATGCTACAAGTACTCCAGTGCGACCCAAGCCTATCATTTTCATCAAATTAATATTTCAAATAATATGAAGTGTAATATTATAATGATAATATGAATACCAGCATGGCAATGGATCGCTACTCTTCCTTCGGAGACGGCAAATGCAAGAACTTTGACGGCATCTAATAATGAACGTAAACCACATGTGCTGTAATCTTCCCAAGCAAAATTGTAATAATATACTGAAAAAAAAGAATGAATTATATTTTTTGCACTTTCGTATAACAACGTGATAGTATATAATCAGATATACTGTTATTATTCATGAATATGTTGGGATCATATGTGAATCCGGAAGTCTCCAACGGTGGACCACAATGAGAGTGTTCTCCAGCAGTTTGAAGGTTGATAATGCTACGAATGCCCCAACTAAAATTTTTCATTGAAAAGAACCGTAATTAAACATGTCCTTCATTTGCATTTTGATGATAATCCACAATACGATATTTATGCGTAAACATACTATGATGCTAAATCAAGATAACGGTAATGGCGTATCATTTTTATTGCCTTGAATATTTCAGTGATACGATATATTATGTTCAATGCTCATTGTATATCATCATACAAAAACTAATTTTAACTTTTCAAACGGTTTTTTTTACCTGTGAAATTGTTGAATAATGTTCCACGAATCTATAGAAGCAGTACTAGGTCTGGCCATAGCTAATATATCTTCTGTGATCCTGAAAAAGATATTAGTTTAAAATTTTCAATACGTATTCAAAAGGCATATGATAACTCTGCATTCTTACAATACAATTTTATGACTTTCTATGATAATTATCAAATCTATCCTTTTGCAAACATACATAAATTATAATGTACGATGGTTATCAATCAAATTATAACATGTCCATTTAAAAACACTAACCAGTGCGAATAAAGTCCTTGAAGGGCCAACTGTTGAGGTGGCCACCTTTGTGGCCGTTCGTAGCGGCAGCGTGCGCCACCGCAGAGAAGTGCACATCGAGCTTTCTCCGGAGCCAAGTGCCTGGCTCGCTCGCTGAGCACGCCGTATTGGGCACGAGACTCTCCAGTCACAGCACCAGCTCCCATACCACGTGGAGCCAGCTCGCACACAACAGCCATCCGGGATCACACGGTTACGGCATCTGAAATCAAATAGAATTTTTGAAATTTGATTCATGTTCTTGTCCGAAGATGAGGGTATTTTTCTTGGAGTACAGTGGAAAACGTTTAACACGGAAGTTGAAGGGATTGAAGTATTTTATGGTATTGAAAGAATTTTATGTAAAATTTCATGGGATTTTTTCAGGGCTGCAGCATTATTTTTTGGATTTTACATTATAAGTGTTTTCATGTTAAACGATTTACACTGTATTTAATTTTTCTTGTTTTATTTTTATTATGGAATGGGTACTGCGGTTTGTTTTTGGTGTGGTAATTATTATTATTTTTTATTTATCTTATTTTTTTGTTTGTTTTACTTTTTTTCGACTGTATTTTGTATTTTTCATTTGTATTGCTTTATTAAACGTGAATAAATAAATATTAAAATGAATCGATTTTTATTTTTCAATAAGTGTCTATAAAATACAATATATAATATTTTGATTGTGAATTTATTAAAATTTCAAATGCAGTGAAAATCATTCAACATGATAAATCGGTCAACAAGACATAATACTGCGTACTTGACAAAATACGTATATTATGATGTTTAACATGAAAAAATATTTCAGTTTCGTGTCAAATTTTTTCCACTGTATAAAAAATATTCATAATATCTTTGACATTTAATTCTTATACTGGTTTATTGAAATAACAACAGAAACCTTGCCAAAATATTTACTCAGCCAAACAAAAGCTATTATTTTCAGTTTATTTCAGATTAACAAAAAAAGCCATTCATCATCATCATACGTAGCCTTTTTAACGTCCATTCCAACACAAGGTCTTTCTGATACCATCGAAAGTTTTAAGCGTTTTATTAGGTGAAGGTCACTTTCAGATTATTCCGAAATGGCAAATGATCATATCCGACTACTGACCGCGCCAAATATCGCTTAACTTCTTGCGGAAAACGTCGTACACACTATTGAAAAAATTAACATAATCTCACGTGCATATTCCAAGGATATTGCAACAACGGAACGCATCGTAAATTTTATTAATATGTCCTTTGTAAATGGACATGCAATGGTGTGCACGCAACTTTATATATACGTCTTTGGCTCATTCTGAAATTTTCAGCTGAAAATTAATCGCAAGACTCGTGAACATGCACGTGTTTTCCCCGATTCTTTTTTGATTGTGGGCGGGTTTTGTCGAAGTTTAGGTGGGAAAATTAGGGTTTTTTTTTTGGTGGGGTGGCCAATTTGAATTATAAAATGAAAGCGATCGATCATCAGTCTCATAATTATGAAATAATGATCATCGGCTGCGTAAAAATACGCTGGATATCGATTGGCTATTGTGTTGTTAATGCAATACCGAAATAGAAAATGATGTCCCGTTTTGTGTGTTTTTTTCTTAATTTCTATCCCCACAGAATCAATTTTGAAAATATGTTCTTTTCATAAAATGAAGACATGGGAGGTTAAACTCTGTAATGGACGCAAACGTAACTATGAGTTATTTTTACGAGTGGCTCATAGTTACGCTTAAAATAAGTATAAAAATGAATTACGTTTACGAGTTACTCATAGTTATGCTCAGAGAAAACGTAAACAGTGACGTTTCGAGACAATTTTCCGCCGCTAGGCAAAGTTCAAAAAGTCTCCTTCTCTAAAATCATGTTTGATAGTTCAAACATGATTAGATATATATTAGATATACAAAATTAGATATATATTTTAAATTACATTTTCATGTAAATTTAATTTGAAACATAAATATCTAGAAATGAATGTTTGTTTTTAAAAAAAATATTTATTATAAATTTTTTTTTTACCGTTATTAGGCATTGACTTTGCCTATGCCGTCAAGACATCATTGAGCGTAAATATGAATTATGTCTACGAGTTTATTCATAGTTACGCTCATAGTAAGCGCAATATAAGTTAAATTTACTAGTTACTCATAGTTACGTTCACGGGTTACTCATGGTTACGCTCAGAATAAACATAACTACGAATTACACTTTCGTTACTCCGAAATTCTTCATATTATGTAAAGAATATATTTTCAAAACTGATTTAAAAACCGCCAATGAACCCAACAAACCTCCGAAACATCAATTTTCATCCGGACAAACGTCGAACGTATGCAAAGTTTCCCGCGTATTTCCGCCGCCATGATCGATTTTCCGTTTCTCTTTTTTTCCGTTTTTCCTCGTCGGCAAAATTATGGTTTCGTGCGCGAAATCTTTTAGCCCCGAATTCGTGTACGAAAATGGAGGCTTGCACGCCATAGGGATGCGCTCGCATGCCAGGCACAACATGTCACAGGCTCGGTTTGTTAGACCGCAGTTTCCCAAATGTGAACGAGGCTTTGTGGAAAGTTTTGGGTTCAGTCCGGACGCATTAGGGAATAGGGATTCCGTTATGGGTAATTTTGGTATGGGTGTTTCTGAAAATTTTATGAAAACTGACAGGTTTTGTGAAAAGTTTTTTTTAGTTTCTGTTCGAATTACCTATATATAATAGCGGATATCTGTGTGTCTGTGTGTGTGTGTCCGTCTGTCTGTGTCGATGACGCTCGCGACTTTAAAACGACGCGTCGATACGATTATTTTTTTGACTTTATAAAATTATTCTTCATGCGTATATGGTATTTATGTGTATACACTTAAGTCTATAATATCATGCTTTTAAAATCGTCTCTATTGACTTTTGCAATACGTCGATTATTACGCAGTGGAAAAAATATTTGAATCCCCTATATATATGTACATGTATATAATCACCGATGACAGATGTCTGTGTCAATAACAAATGAACTGGTTTTATTTATTAAATATTAAAT
>JAOXNN020239597.1:0-10701 GCA_028571205.2 Hydropsyche betteni
ATGTGTTGCTTTGCTTTCTGCTGCATACCGCCCGGCGTAAAAGCCGAGCGGTATGAACGTGTGCTTGTTGTTTTGTTAGGGCTTTGGCCTTTACGCAGTAATGCTGACAAGCAGGCTTTGCAACATGGCGGCCTGGCTATCACCATCACCACTCGCGGCTTTGTAGTCGTTCACAAACGCTTGGTAGCTTTCATAGCCAGCTACTTCGCCAACGCCCATTTCAATAACTATTGTTTGCTCTACTTCGCCAAGCACCACTTTAAGGGTTATTTCGTTTTCATCTACACGTGCTTGCAGGTAGGTATCAAGGCTTTCTTCTTCCGTTGCCAGCACGTCGTGCAGGTTAAGCACGTTATACTCGCCGTCTAGCACGCCTATGCACAACTTTTCACCTGCTTGGTACGTAAACCCATTCGCGTACGCGCTGCCGTCGCCTGTTGGGATAGGGGCCGCAAGCAACAGTGAGGCACCGCTACAGGTGTTAAGCACATCATACGTTTCCTGCCCTTCATGCTCTTGTGCCTGCGTTTGCGAGTCTTCTTGATACTGGGCATACTCAGCAAACGCCATAGCCGGGCTTGCGCCTTGCAGCACGCCTGCGCCCACCGTAATATCAAGGGTTCCGCTATCAGAAAGACCTGCTGCGTCTACCACCTGCACGTTGAACTGGTCGAGCATTCCGGCTGGCATTTCACCTGGGTTCACGCCTTCATGCGGGGTGTAGGTATATTCGCCAAGGCCGTTAATATACAAGTCACCGTGGGTACCCTGGAACAGGGTGTATTTGTCGTTTACAAGCAACGTACCGTTCACCCACAAGCGCGCAGTGTCGCCCTGGTGGGCCGTATCAATATCTGCAAACCCAAGCTCACCGCTCAAGTAGGTGTACGTTGGGTCGTACTTTACGCTGTTGTCTTCCAGCACCGGGGCATGGTTCACAGGTGAAATGGCAATACCCACGGTTATCGGGGCAGACTGCCCAAACTCATCAGCTAGCTGCAAAGTAAACTTTTCGCTGCCTGTCATGTGTTCGTTTGCAGCATGTAAGGTGTAGGTGTACGAACCGTTTTCCTGCATGGTCAGGGTACCGTACTTGCCTTGCAACACAAGGCCGCCGCTGCCAACAAGGTTTTGGCTTACACCGTTTAAGGTAACTGTAATGCGGCTAATGGCGTCGCCGTCTGCATCAGTAAACTGCAAACCACCCGCATACGTATTGCTTGCCCCGCCAACGCTACCCGCCAAACTGCCTGAAACAGAAGGGGGGCTGTTGGTGTTTGCAAGGTTAATAATAATATTGGCGGAATCGCTACCGCCGTGCCCATCTGCCACGGTATAGGTAAACGTTTCCTGCCCGGCCACGTTGGTATTTGCCAGCGTGTAGGTATAAGAACCATCTGCGTACACCTTTAAGGTACCGTACTGGCCTGCCACTTCAAAGTAGCTGCCCTTGGTGTCATTCCCTGTTGTGGTTGCTTTTGTACCATGCACCAACTTTGTTACCGTCAGGGTGTCGCTGTCAACGTCGGTGGCTTTTACTGTGCCGGAAGCTTCGGTATACTTGGTGGTGTTGAATGTTTTAGCGGTATCCTGCGCATCTGGCGCTATGTTCAGCACCGTGTCTGGCACGGCAATCGTGCCTTTATCGTGACTGTACGCAGTTTCACCTGTTGCCAGTTCTTTTGCGCCCGCCATGTAGGTAATGTCGTCTACCCCACTGGCCTGGCTTTGCGAAAGGTTAAGCACAACCTGCTGGGCTACCGCATTTTGGGTGTTTACCTGATACACAGGCCCACCGCCAAACTTGGCGAGCAGTGCGGGGTCTGAAACCGCGCTTATTGTCAGCCCTGGGTTGCTGCCAAGTGTAACACCATTTGGCAACTTAACAAGAAAGAAGTGCTGTTCTGAACCGTCTGTATCTACAAACTGGGCCTTTAAGGTTACGTTGACGCTGGCGGTATGCCCCGGCACAACTTGAGAGGCATAGGCGGAATCGAGAGAATCCGGAGTATCCACCACAGGGGCTACAGTTACAGAGTCAGAACCAGCAAAGTTCTTGCTGGCACCGCTTCCGTCTTGGGTCACAGTGGCCGTGAACGATATGTTGCAGTTACCGCTGAAGTTATCCGAAGCATGGAATTCATACTTACCATTATTCAAGGCATCCGCATTGGTTAAGGTTGCCTTGCCCCCATTAGCTACTGTGGCCGTGAAGATGTATCCATTAGGCCCGGTAATGGAGCAACCCACAGGGATGGTTACAACTGCCTTGGTGATGCTGTTGTCGCCTGCATGTGGAGCATCCTTTAAGCTAAAGAGCATGGGTGAAGAACCGTCTTCAGCAAAGTTTACCACATCCAGGTTCACACCCTTGGTCTCAATACCGCCGATCTTGATGGTCATGGTGTCATTGAGATCGTTTTGGAAAAGCGGAACGTCTTGGCCATTTTCCGTTGTTAATGCACCCACTTGCAACTTGTGTTTAAGGTTGGGGGTGGCATTAGCCGGGGGGGTTATGGTAATATTGGCGGCGGCAGTGCCAAGGGTGCTGTTTACCGCATATTTTACGTACACTATGCCTGTGCTTGGGTCGGTATACGTTCCCGCATTGGAAGAGTAACCCCAGCCGGTAATCTTTTGCACCAATATAAAATGCTGTTCTGAGCCGTCAGTATCCGGGAAGCTGGCCTGTACTTTAATGGTATGGCCTGTGCCTGCGTTAACGGTGGCCTGGAACGCACTGGTAATACCCACATCAGAAGCTTGGGTTGCTGTGGGGGTTATGTCCCACGCCCCTTCACCTTTCACGTTGCCAACTGAGTCGCCAGAGGCGTTATCGACAACAGTAGCGCCACTTTGAATGGTCAGGTCGCCTGCATTGTGGTTCCATTTGGTTACCGTAAACCCACCGTTACCGTCAGGCTGCACAGTGCCCCATACCAGCTCACCCTTGCCAGCTTCAAACCCATTCGGCCCAAAGTTGACGTGGGTTTTGCCTACATAGGCGTTGCCGTCTTTGACAACGGTAATTTCATAAGCGGTGCCGTCGTATATAATGGTGCCAATAACACTGCCCACCATAGCGCTGGTAAGCCCTGTTTGCGTCACAGTAAAGTCTGCTTGGGTCACTTTTTCATTGTTCGCCGCAAGCGCGTCTTGCGTGGCTTGACTTAGCGTCATATTCGCCATGCCGTCGCCAGCGCCTTCTAGCAAGGTGTCAATAGCAAACTCTACCTTAACTGTTTCCACAAGACCTATTTTGACGCTTTCAAGGTTCATGTCCCAGTTGTTTGCAAGGCTTAGTTCTTTGCCACCCGTAGCGTTTGCCCCGCCCGTAGTGGGTTCAACAGAAACACCGCCTACCTTCAGGTGCATGTCGCTATCGGTTCCGTGTTGCACGCCGCTCATAATAAACTGCACGTTTACCTTGCCGCTAGCGTCAAGGGCGCTGTCTGGCACTTTAATAGCAAAGTATGGCGTACCGTCGTCACCGTACAGTGTTACAACCGCAGCAGGCCCGTACGTAACGCCATTAAGCACAACGCCGTTCATAGCCCACATACCCGGCTGTTCAATAACGGCATAATGCACTTCACCAGAGCCTACGTCTTCAAAAGTAAGCGTCACAAACACATTGCTTATTTTATTCGCCATTGTGTTGGTAGCGTCTTCTACTTGCGGCCCGTGGGCTACTGCATCAACTACCACACTGCCATTGCCGTTGGCGGCAAGGCCTTGGGTGGTGGTTTGCCCAGAATACTTGTCTTCAATCGTCACGCTGCCTGTCACGCTCAGGTCTTTGTCGCCGTAACCATCTGGCATAAGGTTGACGCAGCCAGCACCGGGCTTGCCGAGCATGGCGTCAATAAGCCCTTTGTCGGTGATAGTAATGGTAGTTACCATGCTATCGCCACTGCCTGTTACGGTTATGGAGACGCCGTTGCCGGGAGTTATAGCAACACCGTTAAACTCCATATGGGCGCTGCCCTTGATGCTGAGGGTAACGGCGGTGGCTTGGTCGGCCTGACTTTCCGCAATACCCCCAACAACCACTTTGCCGGCATTGGCGGCGGAATTGGCGTCGTCTGCAGACACTTTGTTGTCATGCTCGTACAGGCCACCAATACTGAGTGTTGCTTGCGATTGCAGTAAAGAAATATCAATGCTCGCCGTGCCGCCTACGTTCCAGGAAACGTTGTTGGTCAGGTCATACTCCCTGTTGCCGCTGCCGTCACCCTGGTTCTTTTCTTCGGTCATGGCCCCTATGTTCAGGTTCAAGGTGTATACCCCTTCACCTTTATGCACGACGCTGCCATCGAGCAAACTGGAATCTTTGAGTTGCAAGGTAATGTCACCCTTGCCATTGTCAGGCACTTTGTAATAGGCCTTGCCGTCCAGGTAAATAAGGGTGCTTCCAGCCACGCCAATACCGGGTACCGCTTCCACCAGAATAAAATGGTTTTCAGAGCCATCAGCATCAGGGAAGCTTACAGGCACCTTAATGGTTACTTCATCGTTATGCCCTTGGGTACCCAGAGCCTTGTGAGAACTGTCGGTTGCAGTGGATTCATAGCTACTTTCACCCTTGAAGTTATCCTCCACCACCGGAGCCTGGGCCACTGCGTCAACAATAACGGTAGAAGTACCGGGGTACTTGCTGCCGTCTTTCGTCACCACATTGTAGTCAATTTTTATATCAGCATCATTATAGTTGAAATGCTTGGTTTGATCGTATGTCCCGCTTTGAATATCGCCAAGGTTGCCAGGGCCAAAGTTACCGGGCACAAACACGAGCTTGTCGCCAAGGCCGGGGTTTGTCGCATGGTTTATGTTCACGGTTACAACATCATTGCCGCTTGCATCGGTGCCGTAAGTTACCGTTACGCCAGGCACGCTTGCCCCTTTTACAAGAAACACCAGCTTGCCATCTATTTCAACCGCTATGGCCCCTTTGGCAGAATCAAAGCTAAGGCTTGTATTGCCTAGCTGCTTGTTGTCGAACATCCCATCTTTACCAATCGTAAGCTTATTGCCACCATGCGTTTCATTTTCATGGCCTTTTTTGTCAGCCCACGGGGTATCGTTTTCATATACCGCTCCAACAACCACACCTTTGGGGTCGGCCGGGTGGGTTGGGTGCCAATGGCTACCACCGCCACCGCCATGCCAATGACCACCGCCGCCGCCAGAACCGCCGGAACCGCCGCCTGTCAGGTCTACCTGTCCGTCTTTGACCTCTATAGCCACGTTATTGTGCAAGGTCATTTCACGGCCACCAGTACCGTTTTCCATACTCACAGCCGCAATCGTTACATGGTTGCCTTCTGCTGTGGTGTAGCCGGGGGTTTTGTAGGTAACGTTCAATGCAACATTGCCGTTTAGGTCGGTGAGGCTGTTGACGGGAATTTGGTAGTAAATGTTGCCACCGGGGCCAACTACCGTCGCGGTAATAACGGTACCGTCTGCCAGAGTAAGGGTAGAGTTGGGCAATTTTTGCACCAACACATAATGCGCTTCGGTTTGCGCGCCGTGGTCGGCATGGTCAGGGAAGTTTACTTTGATAGCAAGCTTCACTGTCTGGCCCTGCGTGAACCCTGAAACGGTTTCGCTTGAAGCGTCCAAATCGGTTGGCAGTTGTGCCACAGCGTCCCACACAACAGTATGATCGTCGGTGACACCAGGGGCAATGGCACCATTGGCACTTTTAAGCGTTGCGTTTGCGCTTATGCTTACATCGTCGTCCTGGTAATCGCCCTGCCCATCACGCCTCGGCAAATACACAGGCCGGGAATTGGCAAGGTCATCACCATCTATCTTTGTACCATTAGTGGCTTTTTGCCAGGTGTCTATTTCAGTGTCTGATATCTTGCCAGCCTTAAAGTCTGCATACTTCTCTGCTGGCACAAGAATAATCATGCCGTGGGTGTCGTTGTAGGTAAACATGATGCCTTCAATACTTCCCCCGCCGCTCACGTTCAGGTGTACGTCGGCCCCGTAGTCGCGGGTGCTGCCTGCTTGGTTGGCATTGGCGGAATCGTATTCGTACACATGGCTTACCCAGAAATTCAACGTGGGAATTTTATCCAGCATGACTATAACATTGTCAGCTTCGTCGTAGGCGTCGTTGTTTTTGCCTGTCTGTTCTCTGTCGCCTGCTGTAAACGTTTCATGGGCCCCGGCAATGACTTTAATAGAATGAGCGCCCGCATTGGCGCCTTGTGCGGTATTGTAGTTGATACCTACAGAAACTTTCCCCCCCCCCGCGTTAATCGACGAGTTGTCCACAGGGAAGGTGACATAAGCCTTGCCGCCTTGTACCGAGAAGTTATCGGGGTTCATGGCAAGAGTGGTCACTGTGCCATCTGGATTATAGATTTTCAGGGAAGTAGCTTCCCACCCAAGCGGTACTTCTACTTTAATAAAGTGCTGTTCTGAACCGTCTGTGTCTTGGAAGGTGACAGCGAGCCGCACTTCAACAGGCTGGCCAGCAATGGCTGCCGTGGCATCTTTATGACCGTAATCCACACTAATAGATTCGCCAATAACAGGAGCTTGGGCCACTGCATCTACCTGAATTTCCAGGTCAGGCCGCTCTACCAGCACTGCGCCGGGAAGTGGGTTAGCGGGGTTTGGGTTCAGCAAGGGTTCGTCGGGGTTTGTGGTAATGATAGGCCCTTGGTGCCCGGAAGCAGGGTCTTTCACGTTAATAGTGTAGTTTATCTCAATATCTTTTGAGTTGTAATCAAAGCCAGGGTGGAACGTCATGTTCACGCCATCAACATTGTTCACGCCGGGTATCGTAATTTGCCATGCACCGGAACCAGCAGGCACTTCTACCGCGTCAAAACGCTGCCCGTCGTACATAACGTGCATACCGCTTTGCCCTTCCGCCGGGGCAAGGTTGCCTTCGCTCGTCAGGTAAAGGGTTATGGTAGCGTGGTCATTGCCCACAAGATTTTCAATGCTGATGGTTGCGCCCCGCGGGTCGTCTTTTATAGGCGTTTGCGTGCTGTTGCTACCAAGGTGCGCGTTGGGGGTATCGTTTTCAAATACCCAGCCATCGGTAATCACAAGGCCCACTTTAGCCCCATCTGTTTGCACTAGATCAACCACAACAGGCACTTTAATGCTGTTTTTATCGGTAACAATAGTACTGACGTCGTTCCAGCTACCAAGGCTCGTATCGCCTTTTTCAGAATCCACCGTGACGGCATCCACCTGCAAGTTGTTGGTGCCATTAACCGCCTTGTCCGTTACTGTCATATCAACGTTGAAGCCCACCGTGGCCTTGCCGTCTGCATTAATGGTTACTTGCAGGCCATTATCAAAGGTATGCGTGCCAGCTTTGTTGCCAAGGGCTTTGTACGCATCGTCAATAAATTGGCTTACTTCAATACCATAAGCTGTATTAGCGGGTAGCCCAGCATGGTCTAATTTGCCTGTTACATTGGGGTTGTTTACAATGCGAATGTACTGTTTTTCAGAACCGTCCTGCCAGTCGTCAAAGGTGACGGAAAGGCGTACTTCGACCACATCACCCGGCTTGGCTGTTGTCTGCCCTTCGGGGTAATCCACATCCTTTGCGGTGGTGAGCGGGGTAAACTTGGCTTGGTCTGCCACTGCGTCTACAACCAGTTGGCCAGAACCAGTCAGGGTACCTGTGGCCTTGGAGTTATCGGCCGCAACACCCAGCTCGTACTGAATATTTTTCAGGTCGGTGCTGTCATTGGCAGGCGGGTTGTAAGTAATTGTAACGGAATCGGCATTATTGGTGCCAGCATTGGTAAACGACGCCGGGGGCAGTTTAACCTGCCATTTTCCCCCTTCAAAGGTATAGCTGGCTCCGTTGGCATCGCTTGGCGTGTTGGCATTTAAGGTAAAGCTGTTATTGCCAATTTTATACGTAAACGAACCGGGTGTTTCACCAGCCGTTTTGCCGCCGTATTCAAAGGTAAAATGAGCACTGGTCATGTGTTCGCCAGTGGCCCCGCCAGCCCCGATGGAACTGCCGCTGCCAATGCCAAGGACAATACTGCCCTTGGTGTACTCGCTGTTATCCCCAGAATTTTGCCACGGCTTATTGTCTTCATACGCATTGGTGATAGACTGCACAGCGGTGCTGTTGATAACGTTGACCACCACGTTCACTGGTTTGTTGTTAAAGGCAACGTTGTTGCCAAAGTTGGCATCTAAGCCGCCAATGCTTCCTTCCTGCCAAGCCTCTGTGCCAGCCGCTTTGTCGCCGCTCACCACAATTTTGCCGTCTGTAATTGCGCCTTCAATGGCAAGGCCACCTTGAGAAAGTGAAAGTGGAAGTGTACCATCAACAAGCGAACCAGGACCGCCTTTTCCTGGGGCTGTCAATTTAAATTCATAATCGAAACTACCAACACCTTTTGGCGCTTCCACATAAAAATAGGTGTTGCCGTTAAACGTCACTTCTTTCACATTGGGGTCGCTGCACGTCCAGCCCGTAAGCTTTTGCACTACCAAATAATGATTTTCCGAACCGTCTAGGTCAGTAAACGTGGCGCTAGACTTAATGGAAACCACATCACCAAAATCAATGGCAGTATGGGTGCCGGGAGCCACGTTGTCAGGGTCAATCGTCACTTTGCCCGCAGCAGTTACCGGCAGGTTAGCCACTGCGTCCACCTTCACTATTGTGGGGGTTTCGCTTACGTATTTGCCAGTAACGTTGGAGTCAGTCGTGGTAACGCCCACTTCAATTTTGCTGACACTTAAATCGGTGTCGTCGTTGGCGTGGCCTTTGTATTGAATAAAGGCGCTGTCTTTGTTGCCCGCTAAATGGCCCGCCGGAACTTTGAGGGTGTATGTACCGTCATCGTTTTGCACAATGCCGGAACCTAGTGTGTAGGTATGCCCATTGTAAACAAAGCTACCAAGCGGAGTGTCTGCCGGGGTGGGGTCAAAGCTAAACGTCACCTGAATGGCAGTGCCATTGCCACCGGGTATGGCTGCTATGTCTTCATCGGCTGTATCGGTAAGGGTAATGTTGATGCCGCCCGCTTGTGTGCCTGTGCCGCCTGTATGCTGCCAAGGCTTGTCGTTTTCAAATACCGTGGCAACAGAGGTCTTAAACGCGCCGTCCAGAACGGAAACCTTGTAGTTTACCGTACCTTCTGTGATGGAAAGGTTGTTGCTGACGTCATATTCCTTGTTGCCATTGGCCCCGCCGGGCAAGCCCACTTGTTCTTCTGTGACGGTGCTTACTTTGAAGGAACCGCTTTCATCGGCCTTATGCTCTACGTTGCTTGTAAGCTTTACCTCATAATCAGCCTGTCCGGTTTGCTTGCCAGTCACGTCTACAAGAAATACTTCTTTATACGCCACCGCACCAGTTGTACCGGAATGGTCAGCCCCTACAGGCATAATAACATTACCAGCAGCGTCTTTGTACAAGGTAACCAAGCTGCCTTCTTGCCCTTCTGCCAGTTTCCATTCCAAGACCTTGTTGCCAGCAGCGTCTGTAACGTACTTGACGTCTACCATTATGTAGTGCTTTTCGCCCGTTGTATCGACAAAATTGGTATTTACCTTCACGGTAATATGTTCACCCACACTGCCAGCCGCTGCGGTTTGCCCGGTTTCATAACCGGAAGTGGCGCTGTTGATAGCGGCCTTATCTGCCACTGCGTCTATAACCACAGGCAACGCGCCTTTTACTGTGTATTCGGTGTTGCCGTCTTTAATGACAGTTTCATACACAATGGTCACTTCACCATCGTTGGTGGAACCATAGGTAGGCCGGAAATATACTTTGCCGCTTTGCAAGAGAGAAGCTTCAATGGTGGCAACGCCGCCAGCGCCAAGTGGTGTACCCGCCGGGCAAACAATATCACCAAGGGAAGGATCCCATTTAAGGGTGATGGCGTTATCTTTAATGGTTTCGCCGTTGTTTGCTGCAAATTCCAGTTTAAGGGGCGCACCAAGGGCCTGAGTAATAGCCCCTTGGGTGGTCATATTTTCGCTATGTGAACCGTTCGCAAGATTTTGGCCTGCAATATCGGCAGGTTTGGGAATGGCAGCGCCGCCATCTTTATTGCCTTGGTTGCCTTCATAGGCCCAGCCAGCCTGTATTTTAAAGGTGCCATTAAAGGCATTTACCTTAACGTTGAGCGATGTGCCGGAATCGGTAATGGACAGGTTGTTGGAATAATCCGTTTCTTTACCGGAAACCACTGTTTCCTGGGAACCCACCAACACCTTAAGTTCATGCCCCGCCATATTTTCCGGTGTTCCGGCAGGGAAGGTGACAGGTATGCTTACCGTCGCCTTACCGTCTGTAATATCCCCTGCCGCCACGGGAACTTTGTAATAGTCTACGGAATGATGGTAGCCGGAAATGCTGGTATCATAGGTGCCTGTTGCGGCGTCTGGGTACAAAAGGTTGCCGGCTGCATCGTAGTACAGAGTCATTTTTTCAGCGCCATCAATCGTCCATTCGCCGTTAGCCGGAATTTGGACTAACACAAAGTGCTGTTCGGAACCATCCACCGTGTCGCCAAACTGGGCTTGTACCGTTACGTGAGTGGTGTGGGCCTCGGTAAGGGCACCATTACCGCTAAGGCTATGGCTGGCAAAGCCTTCGTTGTAGGTTGCGTCTGCAACCCCAAGCTCCACCTTGCCAGATGCATCACCAAAAGCATTTATGGTGGTACTGTTGTTTAAATTGTCCGC
>JAOXNN020239618.1:0-10699 GCA_028571205.2 Hydropsyche betteni
ATTAATTAAATATTAAATATTCAAATCGGGTACACATTTCGAGTTCACACAATCGGGTTTTCATATTTTATCGTTTTTCGTTTCTTAACAAAACCATAGCCAATGTTATTAATATCGGGCCTATATACTTGTTGAATATATAAACAGGAAAAATGAGACAAATCAAACAATTTTACGAAAACGACGGGATGAACCCAAGACACGACAAAAAAGGGACTATCCCGGCGAAAATGGGACGTATGGTCAGCCTAGTTATAGAGTTTATGCTATGGGTTGAATGCAGTGGCGGCTCGTGAAAATTTGTAGTAGAGGAGTTGCAGCAATGAAAATGAAAATAGTGCGTATGTTCTTATGTACAAAATACATAAACGTCACCGTCGACAAATACAAGAATCAAAATATGTATTGCATTTATACATCTGTACAAAACGAATATAGGAATTGAAAAAAAACTGCAGCCCCGCAGCCCTTTAGGACGAACCTCCACTGGTTGATTGTGAAAGGTGCATTTTCTAGTTGTGGAGTGAGATTAATCGTGGGATAATAAATACTCATATATGTTACGCTTCGTTTGTGAAATTGCCACGTTTGCGTACAATACAAATTTTTTTGAGAAATATGCAAATTATATAGACAAAACTGAAAAAAAATCAAACCTCAACTTAACTTAACCATTAATACTTTTAAGATCATGAATAGAAAGGAGTGTAGAAACAAGACAATGAAAAGGAAAAAAGTTTAAATCTTGGTGAAAAAATATAAGCATGGCGCTATTCTATTGTACATTAAAAATAAATTCCTTATCAATGTTACGATTGTATACATATTTTATAAACGGATACGTAAAAATATTTTCTTCAAATTTTCATTCTCAATATAGAGTTTCACCATAATAATTTATTTATTTATTAATTTACCTATACTTATATTCATTGATTAGTCATCCACAATTCATTCATCTTTAATTCACACTAAATTATTTAGAAAAAGTTATACAATTTCAATCAAGAAATTTTTGTCTAATTTTCACTAATTAAATTATCACAGTAGTATTATTTATATAATCGTCTACCAGCCCATGTGATGTATAATAAAATAGTCTTTAGCTAAAAACTTCAAACCTTTCTCAAGCTAATCCAATTCACCCAAAACGCAATTAATATAATACAATACACTTTCGAACGATTGATGACTATTTTATTATTTACGCTTTTAAAGCAAACTTTTGTCGAGCTTAAATTCCAAACACCATTCTATAAAATAGTCGTTCTATAGAATAAACTTTAAAACGATAGGTCCGAAGCGAAATCGATATGGCGATATTGTTAATTTAATTTTGACCGCATGTCCAATTTACGACAACGGGTTGAAAGTAATAGTATCTGCCGTTTATGGTAATGACCAAGAAGGGTTAATGGAGGTCATTAAATAATTAATGCGGACATAATTCGCCGACTATCTCACTACTTTCGTTATCGCCCATGTCTTTGCTATTGTAATATTGTTCGGCAATGAGTTTAGGGATTTAACGTAACGATCGACCGAAGAAACTAAATCGCTCAGAATACTCTGTTACTTGTGTATTCATACATCAACGCATGAATACCCTGGTACATTAACAAAGTCATTATGATCCGATAATTTTCAAATAATCAACTTACTTTTATTACAAAGCCAAATCTTTTATTTAGATCAAATTTGTGTTTGGTTTATAATCAGCGCTATATCGACTATGCACTTAAACTTTACCGGAGTTATGGCATTTTATGCGGAGTCGGAATCATAAAAAAATCGACCAATTCCGACTCATCATTTTCTTTAATATTATATTATAGCTAAAATAGACAAGTCAGTGAAGTCACGAAGTCAAGTTATGGATACGAATAGAAATGAGAATTCTCGATTTCACTTCTAAAATTTTTCGAGAAGTTTTAATTTTTGAGAAAGAAAAAATATTTCTTTTATAAATAGTAGTACTTCTTCTGTAATTTTTTTTCATTAAAAAACATTAATGATTTTTTTAAACTTAAATATAATATATTTCGAAAACAGGAATAATTTCAATATCAAACTGTTCCAAAATTAAATTAATTCATCATTATATAATAAAATATAAAATTTTGGAAAGCTAATCTTTTCAAATTTTTAATTTATAAGATTTTTTCCATGCTTATATTATATAATATAATACCAATTTTATACATTGGCAAGAAAAATTTTTTATGCTAAAATCGTTAAGAGTCGGAGTTGAAATTAAGCACAAGTCAATTTCAGAGTCAGAGTCAGAGTCAATAAATTTTGAAAAAAAAGTACAGCCCTGTTCATAATTACGTTCGACGATTTACATTTTTCGTTCGTTGATTATGTGTGAAGAGAAATTTCAGTCGTTTCCTGATACATTTCCCGATTCTGAGGTTAATGGGTTAAATTTTATGTTAGTCGTTCATCTCCGCTTCATTTTAACGTATGCGTAAAGAACGAGAACGGAAACGGAATCGCTTATGAGAAGAAAATCGTTTTTGAAATTAATTCAGTAGTACGTCGTTTCAAATTGTAATTGAATATTTTCATAAAACCCGATTCAAATAAAAGTTCATAATATGAAAAGACATAAACATTGAAATTTAAGTGAAAACAGGTTTATTTATTTTTACTACGTTTTTGAATGGAATGAAGAGAGTTTAATTTTTAAGCTTGATTTAATATTCATAACAATAACAATTATCATTTGGTCCATGCGAAAGAGTAAAATTACATCGTAATCGTTTACGATTCAAAAATTAAAGCGTGCTTGTAATAACATCAGATGGTGTAGCTTTAAAAAGCGAACGAGTTTTTATTTTTCACATTTGAATATATTTAGCGACGACGGGTTCCGTTTTATTTTCGAAATCATCCATTTTCAGTCCCTCCATAAGCCAGAAAGGATTCTTTTTATACGTTCCGGTAAGGCTACATCAAAATGTACTTTCGTTTTAATATACTTTCTATGTTAGCTGTGAGTAAAGATTTATAAAAATTTGGTTATGTATAATATTTGTCTGATTGCATCAAGTGACTGTTGGGAATCTTACCATTTTACAAGTTGAAAATTATGTTACTGTAAATAAAATTATATATAAATGGCTTAGAGTCAACGTCCATATTTTATTTTTCAGCTGAAAACTGGGAACAAACGAAAAACGAGACACTAAATTATCGGATATCCGGAATAAAATAAATATGTATGCATGCGAATTCAAAATTTTTATACTTCTTATCAAGATTTCTCAAACTGGGAATTATTATTTTATAAGAAAATGTAAATATTTATCATTTGTATTACTGTATTTCAATTAATTGGTTTACTAACAAAAAATATATAACACTCTTGCTTGTTAAGAGTGAAACAATCTTACCGATTTTTTTAAAGCAAAAAAATATAGTACAAAATAGTTACTCTGTCAAAATTAGTGCATAAATTTTCAAAGATATCTTTTATAAAATTAACATCTTTCCACTTATAATGTATAGTTTTTAGTATTCGATTTATAATGACAAATCCACAATTAAAGTTATACAATTTTATATCTCATAATAAAAATAAATAACATAATTGCATTAATTATTTTAGAACTCCTGGTGCAGACATTATATATAAGAATCGAAGAAATTATGTACATACATTTGAATAAGAACAACGAATCTTTCCACCTGACCATTCCTTGCGCCGCCATGACAGTTCAAAATTGCTGCGAATTTATCTTTCCGTAGAAGCGACGCAATGTTTTTCTTCGTGGTACTTTCGATTCGTTTTGACCGTTGGAAATAGATGAAATTTCGGCAAAATCCTCTCGAGTTTTACCCTCAGTCGACCTCTGCATACGAATTAAACTGAGGAAAAAAAAACATCCGGAACGCTCATCACGTACATCCGTTACGCTTTTTTTTCACGTTTAATACTCAAGCGCAAATCTTCAAGGCGAAGGTTATGTATTGCTTCTGATGGTTCGATTTTATTGGGATTTTTTAGGGGTGAAATATTGCGTGTTTGGGCCTATTTTGTTAATCATTTTGTTTTTCGGGATGTTTAGGAAGATAGCCGGTTTTGAACGGATTCCACTGGCGGAATAATTAATAAGCGGCGGAGATTTTCGCCTCAGGTCCCTTAGCATTTTTGAAAATTAAATTTTTGATGAATTTTTATATACCAATCCACGTACATTTATTTTATGAAACTATCAATATCATTAATAAACGATAAAATTTTAGCCCAACTCAGTATATTTATATATAATATGTATAAAAGCCCCAAAAAAATTTTAGCTAAGTAAATCCACCACTGACATATTCCAATTAAAATCATTGCTGGATAAATAGGATTTCAAGCACGCTTAAAGATCTTCAAATTATCTAATTTCCAAATATTTGTCAATACATTACATTAAAAATTCATTATATTTGTCAATATTGAGCTAATCTAGTTTCAGACAGTTCAAACATATTCAATTACAGTGAAATTTTGTTTTTCGGTTATTTTTTTATATATATTTGAAACCTTTGATCTAAAGTTTACTTCTAATTACCTTTTTTATCAGTTCCTTTAAGAACCTAAAAACAGGGTTTCACTGTAATTCACTGTAATCAGATTGATTAAATGTTGCTTTATTTCTCCATGTTGCCTTCTAAATATATTATACATGTATATTTATTAATTTTACTAAAATGCATTAGTGAGTTCTAAGTATTCCCTAGACTTAATTAAATTAAACCACTATGGAACGGAATGAAATAAAATTTAGAGTGTTTCAGACTCAGATTTATTTTCTATCATATTCTAAATATATATTTTTTTTATATTTCAACAATTTAAGAACTTTCACCTTCAAAGTAAATTTCGTATCCAACAACATTTCAAATTAAAATCTGATTCAATCAAATTTTCAATATAGAATAAACCAATTTATCACTCAATAAAAAAACGATCAATAGAAAATCCTGACACTTTCTATTTACCCATGCGAACAAATTTCATTTTTCAACGTTAGTTTAATATCACCTCCAACGAGCAATATGCACATCATTTTCATGTATTTTTTGCCATGAATAAAATTCAATTTTTCCCACGAGCGAGTCTCAATACGAGTCCGTATAGTCGGAAAGTCTGCCCAATTTTTATTTTCGGCAAATTGTGTCGTAAACGAAATATAAACATGTTTCAAAGGGGCGAACTTTCCTTGCCTGAATCGAACCTTCGCGAAAAGCGATTCATTCGATTTTGCCTGTGTACGCGTAGAGGTTTTTTTTATGAGTTGTATTTTTGAAATCAAAATACCCGTAGAATATTTCGTCCTTAGAAATCGGAGTTAAACCGTTCGTCAATGCGTAGGTTCTATGTGCGCATTTATCCGGCCGGATATCGAAAGAATATATTTTTATGTGTATTTTGAATATGGGCGAAATATTATTTCGTTTTTGGGGTGCGTTTGTGTGGGAAAGTCTCTGGAAAATCGCATGTGTGAAATTTGATCAAATTTTGAATCAAGTCAAGTATTTTCGGCTTTAATTTAGTAGGCAATTTCAAAATTTTACTTTTTAAATTTATGAGGATTTTTTTTAATGACAGGTTTGTCGCTATGCATCTGTTGCGTAACGTTTGTATTTGCATTTTTAATTTAAAAAAAAAAAAAAACACTTCACATCTAGTGTTTTTTCCTAAAATCTAAACAATACTTGACATCCGTATCAAAATAATTTTTTTAACTAACAATTTCCCTATTTTCATCTTCTATAATAGAACGAGCTTTTTTATGATTTATAAAGCAGAGCTTTGTGTTTGTGGTCTTCAACATCCTTTTTGACAACATTGATGACTCAAGTGTCAATAATGCAAGTTTTTCACAGCCTTACATAAATATAATATATCATAAGAAACGTCAACTGTCATATTATATTTGACGTTAAACATTTAATTTTTAACTAAACCAACCAAAAAGAACTACGCATCAAGATGTTAAATTTTACAAAAAATAGCAAGTTTTTTGTTTTTTTATGGGAAACGCGATTACATAAACATTACTTAACATATCGATTGTATCAATGAATTGGCTTCACCACATAATATAAATCAATAAAAACTATTATATAATATTACTAAGGGAAAAGGAGATAAGCAAGATTCAATGAACGATATTTTATCATCAATATGTAGAAGTTTTTTGTCGCTCTTAGCATTGATAAAATTTAGAAATTTTATCAAAGTTGAAAAAAATATGAAACAACTTTATCCACTTATTTTATTACGTATGGAATAAATAGAAGAATATAAAAATTCATATGGCTAATTTTAAATGTAATGTCTATGCTATAGAATAACATCTTCGAAATTCTTTAGATGTAGTCGGTCCCTGGTTGGTTGTTTGTTGTGTTGTTGACGGGGGCGGAGGCTCCGGGGGCGCTTCCTGTGTCCCTGGGGGCGCAGCCTCCAAATCCACCTCACCATTCATTTCCTGCGGATTGAAAACAAAACATAAAATCAATATTGCACCATAGTTACATACAAAGCAACAGTTGTTGTTTACTGATTTTTCAACACAATAATTTTTGACCACAGACACAAAGCTAGTCAAGTAATCGCCAATTAAAAAAATCATATTGATATGGATGTCGAATGTAAAAATTTTACTAAAAATACAAGATTTTTCGCAATGTATATGAAATCTACTGATAGATAAAAAATTTCTATAAATCACATGATGTGATAAACGATTTAAGTTCTAAAAATCATTTTGAGAACTGTCCACTTTACTATCGCTTAACTTCAATGATCTTGGAAATTATCAACCATTATATTTCGTTGATAATAATAACAAATATTCGATGTAATTAGCGGATATAAAAATTTAAACGTCTCGAATCTGTATATTGAGTTCAGCCTATTCGATTTTTCATCAAAAATATATAAAGATGAAACAATATGCACTGATGAAAAATACAAACAACGGTTTTTGCTTTAATTTCAATTTGAAAACATAAAATAATTAATTTTGTTCGGCCGTATAACATACGGAGTGAGTATTAGTCATCCACGTGTGTACACAAAAGTCACGTACAAATTCGCGTACATCCGTATTATTTATAACCTTGTTATACAAATAACACATATAAATCACAATAACGACCGTTCCATGATGCGCGGACGGGTGTTTGAACTGAATTTTTAATAGTTCTGTAAAATTATCTGCACGTTTTCAGCTCGAATCAAAATTGAATTAACTCCGAAATTTCAATATTGTTCTGAAGTCAAAAGCAATACATTTTTTTATTTAAATTGAATCTGAATAAATTTTCATCGTAATAATTATACAGATTATATTTTGACGGTATAATATTCAAATATTCATTGAAGTTAAGCGATAGCAAAGTGGTCAGTTGTCAAAATAATTTTTAGAACTCAAATCTTTTATCACATCATGTGATTTATAGGAAATTTTTATCTATCAGTGGATTTTGTATATATATATATATTATATCACCCAATGTTTTCCATGAAAAATCTTGTGTTTCCAGTAAAAATTTTACATTTGACATCCATATCAAAAATATTTTTTTAATTGGCGATTACTTAACTAGCTTTGTGTCTGTGGTGAAAAAATATGAATTATTATGTCACAATGGTAAAATCCGAAGCAGGTCAGTATACAATTATAGCATTATTTGAAAATTTTGGTGTTTTTTGATGATTTCACATAGCGAAATTATTCCACATTACATATTTTTACAAAATATATATTTGGATAAAGTTCTATCCAACGGATATACTGATGGAACATATCTCCAACTCATATATGGTCGCCATACTTTTTTTTACATGGTAGTCTCTGGAATATATCCTCTATATGTATTATACTCGGTTTGTGCTTGGCGGTATACCAAAATTTTAAACATATTTTAATATCGCACAACGCAATACATTAACATATTCATATTCCACTCAATTTCAATTTGAGTACATTCAAAAACCGATCAAAAAATATATGATGTATAAAAAATATATTAAAAAAAATCATCAAATCCTAATCCTAAAATATTCAACCCACATTTAAACATTTACGCTAGGATGAACAACCCGTGATCCGCGAACACTAAAATTAAAAAAAATTGATTTAACTTTGCATTTTTTGTTTTAGTAAATGGTGAGCCCAGCGCGCCCGACAAGGGGAAAGGGTTAAGCATCATACTTGGGTTAGCGTTTTAGCTCGAGTTGTGAAAACGTGTTAAAAACAAACTCTCGAAGTTCAAACTGACACGACAGACAGACCCTACGCGTATTTCTCGATCATTAGTCGAGATACCAATTTCCACCTTATTGTTTTTATTATAAGAGCGTTATCTGAGTGCAAGCAACTAAAATTGTCATACCACCCGAACAATTGGACTAGAGCATATAGAAGGCGAATAAACAGACTACATATTTTGTTCGTGCACATACGAAGTGGACACTCAAATTGTAACATATAATATACAGATGTTCAGAATAATATTAAGAACCCTAACCTAATCTAACTTAACCTAATTTTATTCTGACCGTTTCGTTATTTAATTCTGATCATTTATTATTTTATTCTGACAATTCAACATTTTATTCTGACCGTTTTTGATTAAAATTCTGACCAAAACATGATTAGAATACTGACCATTTAATATTTTGCCATACAAAATCTCGCCACGTTGTTTCGTAATTTTACTTCATATGTTTAAATGGACTAATCCAGATACCATCAAAATAACAAACACATGAAAAAAAATTGGCCCACCTACTGAAAAGGTTGTGGACCACTGGCACACATATTCAGTTCGATTGTGACCGATAGGAAATTCGCCGGGCACGTGCGGTCGTAAATGGCTTCCCTGTGATGTCCCGTTTCGCGCAAACTGTTAAAACGCTTTAATTGCCGTTCGATGGCCGTCGATCGGAAAGTTTGTTTGCCTCCAGAGACAAATAAATAAATAATTTCGTTTCGGACGCGCGATTTTCGAAAGCCGAACGCTCCGATGGCCGCTTTGAAGCTCTGGCGATTTTCGTGTTTAGATTTTGACGGTGGAACGTTTTCGTTCGCACACTGCGAGGTGTCGTTATTATGTGAATATTTAAAATGAAACTTTAGATTGGAGGTTGTTTCGCGGTGAAACTTTTCCGAAGAAATGCGAGATATTTTTTCATAATGGGATCATTTCGATGTTGGAAAGTTTTTGAGTGTGCGATTTTTCAATAAAAAAAAATATTTTTGAAATTAATAACGTCAAAATTATTCATGCGAAGTCCAAGTTTCATTTATAAAATTTTAAAATTACTGTTTGGGAAAATTTCGTCTTTAATTCAAGCATTAAGCCGATAAATTAATTCTTCTCAGATTCTAATTAATTCCAAAAAAACAAATCATAGAGAAATACAATCTGTTCTTCAATTTGGTTTCGATAATCTCAGTTGGTGATTTTTACATACATAATTAATTCAATTTTCAATAAATCCATCTGGATATAGGTACTACGGATATATTACCTAACTTTTCTTTTATATTTTTCATTGAATCGTAAAATAATTGTGAAATGAAGAAAATAAATTTTCGATGGTTGAATTTGATTTTTATACGGTTGAGCTTCAATTTTAACCTATTAAATTTCAAATTCAACTTTTTACCCGATGTTTGGTGGTATTGGCAGATGTCTTTCGACACTCAGGGAGCACCTTGAGGAGGTAACCACCTTGCTCATAGCAACAACTGAAACTGAAATAACAACTGAAGAAAAAGGATGTACATAGGAAGGAAAACCGAATCAAACGCGCGTTCAGCATGTACTGATGTACCGAATGCCGACAATCAATTGTAATTATTTATCACAATCAATCGCGACGCTAGCACATTATATTATAATTTGTAAGGCGATCGATAGATAGGGCTCATATTCAAAACCATTTTTTGGAATCATCTCATCAACGAGAGATTCAACTCTCATTTTCTGGTCAAATGGTTAAAGAAAAAATTTGAAAGAATCGAGTAATGTTAAAAACGGAATCTTACTCTAGTCATACCTACAGTTTGAACTATCATTATTACGAATGATAGTCTTCACAACATACCGCTGTACCACGGGCTGGCTAAAAAGTTGAATTTGAAGTATAAAAACTGTATCGAAGAAAAATCAAAATTCCATAAGCAGTTTCTTAAAAAAAATTACCCATACCATCAAATTCCAAAATAACCCAACCGAAAAATAACAATAATTTGGAAAGGACATAGTTCCAACCTTTTTCTTGTCTCTCGATGCTGTGTAGAGTACCCAAGCAATATAAAGAAGCATAATAAGTGCGGGAACAAGCAAACTCGCCAACACAGGAACCTTTCTGACCCAAGCATGGTACATGGCCAAGCATACTAATGATATCCCTACAGCTATGGCTATGTAACGTCCGGTGCGTCTTCTTTCTTCCTGCAAAAAAAGTGTCATTGGGTCATTATTCCTATATGCACATACATATAAATTTGCATGAAAATGGCCGACACGCCGCATAACCGCAAAAGTTTCCAAACTAGTCGACGCTATTTCAATTTTTATGAATGTAATACGAAGTACACACACATACTATTCTAATCCAAAGTTTGTCCTATTAAGTGTTGGCAAGTCTGCTACCGAAACTAAAAAATATATGACCGCCTCA
>JAOXNN020239644.1:0-10694 GCA_028571205.2 Hydropsyche betteni
AATGGACTTTTTTAGAGTTTTTATGGTAATGTTTATTTAACACAACCATATTCAATACCAATATTTACCTAAATAGATGTTTTGATAGTAGTTATTGCCTCAAAACTAACTTTCATATTTATTTATTCTAACTAAATATTCTCACTATTCAACAGTGAAATATTATAATAATGGAAGCCAATAATTAACCCTAAGTTGAAAAAGACAAGGCCCCTCACTGTAAATACTACCTCAAAAAGAAGGGCAGATACTGCAAGTTTGAAGTACTCTAGGGTGCCTAGTATTGTCCAGCCCATGACGATTCCAATACGACCAGAGTGCCCTGTCCCTACTAAAAAGGCACCTACGTAAATGCAGGAGCCTTAGAGAAGCACCTCTAAAACTGCCCCAAGCTCAGGGAACGTAAATTACAATAAAAAAGTGAATGGTTCGAGAAGAGTATCAATAAGGTGCAGCTGCCATAACAGGAGGAGGCTATGTAACCGGAAGTGACCCCATAAATGAACATCAAACACCTACTGGCGATAATGGACAAATAGTTTGTAGAGTTGCTGCAGAAGATACCCATGGTTTTCTTTACGCTCTTCGATAAGGATCCTAAGGGACCACTCTACTACATCGATCTTGTGGAAAAGGACTTCGAGATACTGCCGGAGAACGAACATACCTTACAGGGAAGTCAGTTGGTGAATCTACTACAATAATACAAGATATTGTCGTCGGATTATGTGTATGTAGAGTTTGGTGCTGGGAAAGGACTACTCTCTTATGCAATTGCCAACGAGGTGAAGAAAAATTATCCCAAATCACTATCCAAACACATACTTCTGGAGAGGGAGGCCCGTAGAAACAAATATGACAAATACATGAAAGACAACCTGCTGTTTCAGAGGTTCAGGGGAGACGTAGAAGACTTCAATCTGGCCGAATCCAAGCAGATTATGACTCACCAGGTGACCAGTCTTATTCAAAGGTTACCTTCAAGCATGAAAGACAACCCTCCAGATGCAAATACAGCAATAAAATAGTTGGAAAGTGTTAAGGGGCTGGTGGGTGTGTGCAAGCACATGTGTGGAATGGCCACCGATCTATCAATCAAAGCGTTAGTTCGTGCCTCCAAGAATTTTGCAATCAAAGGTACAGTTTTAGCGACTTGCTGCCACCAGCTATGTAAAGTGGGTAAGTTCGGCAACCTTACGATGTTCTAGAAACTAGGGTTATCGAAACAGGAGGTAGATTGGATGTTTCGAGTATCTAGCTGGGGAACCCGGCACGAAGACCCCATAAAATTCGTCTACCCCATAACCAAATAACTCATTATATAGACACTTACTAAAAGCATAAAGAGTGGGAACATAAACACTGAGTAAAAGGAGATGATCGGTAAAATGTGCAAGCGAATAACCGACAGGGCACGCAGCTAAATAATAAGGTAGCTGGGCCTCACAGTATAGATGGTAAGGTACTGCAGCAGGAAGACCAGCCCCTAGAACTTCGCCATAGTTTCATACTGATAATCCATTAATATGAAAATAATTATATGCAAACTCATTGTGCCGAAGTATTTGCAGTGGGAGTGTTCCTAGAAAGTTTAGTCTTCTCGAAGTCGTGCTTCCTATTTATCAACTTCAACGCCTACTTCTAGAGTTGAGTGTACCGGGTCTTCCTCTAAGCTTAGAACTTGGGGTGCTCAAAGTATACCTGGGGGAAGGAAGACTAGAATTCGTCGTCACCAATCTACTGTTAGATGTAGCTGTTGTCGGGTTACCGGGCTTAGAGATATTAGCGGAAGGGCTTCCCGAAGAAAGGGTTTGGTAGCGGTTATTACTGTTTTTTCATCCAGGGATGGCTGAGTATTTATTTTATTCCGAACAGAGTGCCGATTCGGTGGGAAGGGTTCTTATGGAGAAGCCCTCGGATTAGTGCCTTGACTTCTGATGAGAGGCCGATGTTCTTGGGGAAGGTTACATTTCGATTGAGAGCCAAATGGTAGATTTACTACTTTGTGTTGGCTACAAAAGGGGATCTTCCTATCAGTAGTTAGTAAAGGAGAACTCCTAGGGCATAGTAGTCAACTTAGAAGCTATGGCCATTTCTAAATATAAAAGAGGGTGTACTTGAGAAGCATTTAGGGAGCCATATACTAGGGGCTTCCACAATAGGTGTAAGCTATGTCGGACTGTTAACAGTGAGGCTTTGCCAACCCGAAATCCGATATCTTTAGCCTACCTTCAGCATCCACCAGAATATTCTCCAACTTGATATCCCTGTAAATAACGTTATGATCGTGTAAGTAACTAACCCCATCCAACACCTGTTTAAAGAATAGACGGGATTCTCCCTCGTTGAGCCTACCCTTCTCCGCCAAATACTGGTACAGCTAGTTGTTGGGACAATCTACCTAATACTACTCTTACATTCCAGTACGAATACTACGAAGTTTCGGGTTTAGAAGGCGAACTGCAGTCCCACCAAACTTTTATGGGTAAGATTTTTCAGTACATCATGTTCGTTGTAAAGCAGACGTTGCTTTCCGTTTTTTAGGATGTACTACTTGCTGATGAACTTTAGAGCGCATAATTATCCAGTAAAATTGCATTTTCCTAAATACACTTTCGAAAATCCACCTACTCCGATACAACGCTGAATCTCAAAGTCAGTAATATTGACGAGTCGGGGTGGCCTCACAGCAAATATTGGTCTCAACTGAATAGCCCCTCCACAGTGTTCCCCCAGTATGCTAATACTGTACTCTCTTCTGTTGATCCAGTAGTCCACGAAAGAATCGAAGACCGTACTTTCGAATCCAATCAGTGGTAATACACGGCTCCACTTAGACTTCTCCACCAGTACCATCTCCTTAAAGAAGTAAAGATGGATGTCTCCTATGTTCGTATCCGATCCAAATGAGTGCTTTATTACCACCTCTCCATAGTGTAGTTTGATAGTGATATTGTTTTCAGAGAGAACACGACTGGCTGAGCGCTTAGCGTTGACCCTCATAAGAGACTGGCTGAGACAGTTTTAGTAATTAGCGAGGTTTTTGAGGCAGCTGACAGTGAGCTATCGAGAGGGAGTGGAGATCATGGAGGTTAGGCCAGACTGCTACTTGGCGGTGGCCAGTGCTTTGAGTTTATTCTTTTGAGTCTTTTTCTGGGTGTTTTCCTGGTTGAACATCCGAACAGTAAGCTTTTTGAGACTTCGCTTATTGAGGGTCTGCCTGCGCTTGGGTTACACTTTTTGGGGTTCAGCGCGAGAGATGTGCTGCGTTGCTTAGGGGGAGTTTGTTAGAAACCTTTCGAAAGCTTTGGAATTCGAACTTCTTTATAAATTTTGCTTCATAGAAATAATATATTCTATATTACCTTAGCCTGCCCCTCCAGCTCACCTTCCTTCCTTTCAGGCAATGTCGTCAGTTTGTTAATGCTAAACTTAATATTCATTCTTTAATTGCCAGGTAGGGAATGTCCTTTATGTTCTTCATTGTCACATTATCTGTCGATTGGATGCAGTTTGTCTGTTTGTTAGGGGATGGAGTATTAGTTAAATTAAAATAGTTTATGGACAGTCATCGAACCTCGAAGTTCCTTTAAGGGAATACCGCAGGAGCTACCATAGTCCAGATGTAAAGAAGAGCTGTAACCCACTGGAGGAGTATTCTGGAGGCATAAGCGAACTAGTTGGGTTTGTAGGCCTTTATAATGTTATCATTAATTTCAGGGGCTCCCCAGTTGGTTATCATCATGGCGATGTACATACTACCGATCGCCATGTAAAGATGCCATTTTATCCAGGTTGAACCCATGTAGCTTTCGTCCTATTGGAGTTGCAGTGCCTAGAAACTCCCCTGGTTGTTTGATGGTTGAGGTACAGCTAATTCGTCCTAGTCGTCAGTGCCCCCCATAATGGTTCCGTACATAGTAAGAAAGAAGAGGAAGGTGGAGACAGATACATCCACTATCATGACCTTCTCAGACAGGATCTTACACTCGGGTAGGGAGTATTGGCCGATATACCCTAAATAGGAGATGTAGAGGCATACTGCAGCAGTAGTAAGGAGTGAGTTCTGGGGATTGAAGTTGAGGAACTGAATGATAGGCAGCAGAATGAGCAGGAAGGTACAGGCAGGGTTGATCCAGTTGGTGCATTGGTAGAACTCAGAGTAGCTGATAACATTGATGATCCATGATCCGATGTACATGACAGCTGACATTCCGATGAGGAGTACCCCGTAATAGTTACTTCCTTAGCTGTACTTATCTGCCCAACGGATGCCCCATAGATAGAACAGATCGATCAATATGATACTCTAATTATTATGAAATAAGTACTTGGAGAACGAGGAAGACAACCCCCATGAACCTACATACTGCTCCGTACGACAGGAAGAGCGAACTCTCAAGGTAGATCGATCCTACGAATGCCCCCACCACTGTCAGATACTTTACGAGGAAGAGTCCTTAGTTGACTACCTTCGATAGCTTATTTCTGCAGAACATCAGCATTAGCATAAGTAGGTAGAGCAGGAGGAGACAAAAGCTCAGCCGATACACCGACGAAACTCCCAGACAGTTCAGTCTGAATTAATGGTTTGAGTACAGGTTGGACTGGTCAGGGCATCTCACCCAGCTACCTAGGGTCATCCTAAATGCTGGCCAAGTGAGTAGGTGGTAGAAGAGGAGGATGGCGGGTACCACTATGAGTAGGTCTAGCAGTACGTAGTAGAACTTTGTTACTTTTTGACGGCCTAGGAGAGAAGAGCAGGCGGTAGTGACCTCCCCAGCACAGCAGTTGAGTATGCTGAGGGCACAGGTACAGCATATAACGGTTGCCATTGACTGATTAACCTGATGATAATAATGAAGGTCGTTTCCAGTTAGTCAATTATAAGAGCAGTCTATTAGAGTATTTACATTCCAATAATGATAAGCTCTACCAAAACAAGCCTATTCTACAAACCAATGACACTCTCTTAAGTGGAGAAGCTGGACGACGATGAAGTGAAGGTTACTGTTATTGGCAACGTTCTTCAAGTAATGCCTAATCTGGAAAAAGTGCTCCCGTTCTTCAGTACCGATACGGTTATGCAGTTTGCGATGGTACCGCCACAGTGGAGTGCATCGTCTATAAGGAGGCTGACAACCCTTACGTGCAGGATAACCACAAACTGGTAGGAAGGAGGTTATTTAGGAGCGTGGAGCGTTTGTGTGTGTAATTGGCGCTACTAAAATTGATGAGATAACAGGGGATCGAAAAAATGTCAAGCTCAAAGTGCGAAGATTTAGAGGTAACACTCAGCTGCCACTTAGTGATAGAGAATATTGATGAGGAGTGTGAGCTTAGCATACGGTACTTGAAGAGCAGCTGTGATAAGATGGCCCGGCAGGACACCCAGAACTCTCTCAAGAGAAGCTAACTGACGAAGGGAAAGAACAAACCAATAATTCCTACTACTGCAGTGGACTATAGGACGTTGGTGTTTCTGGTGCTGTTTAACCTGTTTGAAAAGAACCCATAGATTAAAAATCTGCAGTTCACTGCGTTTACAGTGATCAAACAAACTCTCTTTGAGGATTTCAGGAAGGAGAGGGGAGTGAAGGTGGAGCAGGCCGAAATATAAATACCGAAGGCTATTGCCTATTTAGTGCAGCACAACTTTGTACAGCTAGCGAATGATTGTTTCAGGATAAATAGGAGTGTGTTCGAGGGGATAGAGGAGGCTATTCTCAACTATATTAGAGGTAACCTAGATAGTCAATTAGATAGGGGGGCATAGGGAGCAGACCCTAACCACATTCTGCAGCACATCCAACAACACCTTTACGGGGCCACCATGGAAAAAGAGAACCTGATAGGGATTAAGGGCATCTTCCAAATACTGAAGAAACTCCAACACGCCAAAATGATCTACAGGACATCAGATAAACGCATATTCGTTCTAGATTGATATGTGTGCTGATTAAACTCGACTGATTATCAGGCTGCACTTGGAGTTATGAGGTTCTAGTTGCTGTTCAGTCGTTGGGCTACCAGCTTGAGGGGTTAATTAAGCTTCAGATTGGATGGTTGCTGGTCCTCAAAGTAGGTGGAGTATACTGCATTGTAGATATCCATCGGAGAGTTCCCCAGCGTCGGAAATAGTATCTATTTTATCCCTTGTATGCTGGGAGTGTCGCTGAAGAGATTCTAAGTGTATCGAAAACTACCGAAAACACGGAATGCATTTAATTGGATTAGAGTCTATCAGTGTTCAACCTGCTCATATGGTTAGAAGGTCGTAATGGATGCCTAGTGCCGTAATGTATCCTCTTCTGCTCAGAGCCTACAGCCCAGAGGGCCAACAGCATTATCAGCCAGGTGTTCCTGTATATCATTTAATAACAGAAGCCATAAGTATTGCTGAGTATTATATAAATGCATAAGTACGAAAAGAAACCAAAGTAAAGGAAGTAGGTTAGCCCTCTACTCAAAGCATGCCAATGCTCCACGCTATTCCTATTCGCTTGTGCTGTGTTCATCGGGTATTTAAGCCAACCTCACGGTCAGTTTCTGAACACTGTTCATCTTAATGTCAATTAATCTCTGCCGAAACTCAACAATCCGGAGCTGTTGGGGTCAGTAGGATGGACAAGCTAGCATGTGAGAACCGGATACAAATCCTCTTCTATTGTGGATAAGTTGCTTGCTAAGAAATGGAATGCCTACGTGTTTGTATCATTCAACTACTACATAGTGGAAGTAACTATGGTGGATCTGGGGTACGCCAGCCAGATTATCATTAGTTTGGAGGGGTTTAAAAAACCCTCGCAGGTGATATCCTAGAACCTGGTATCCTTTACACTTGGAGATAGCTTCTGGGAAGACTCCTTTACTATCGACCAGAGAGGACTCAAGTTTAATCTCACGAGAGTACACAACCCCGGGTATCACTCCACCCATATTAGCTTTGAGGCGGTGTCTGGTAATAAGACTATCATTGGAAATCTTACTCAACACATTCCTCAAGAGAACTGTATGACCTTTATGAGACCGTACGCCAGTGTGAAGTGTTTGAGTGCCCGTTCTGAAGGGTTTGTGAGGACTAGCTGGTACCATTACGACAGCCACTACAGGTACAGCCAGACTCACAATGATATGTGGATGTTCAGTCCGGAAGTAGGTGTCTCTATGTTCGATGGGTTCAGAGGCTCTGGGTACGAGTGGTATTGGGTATGGGCGATGGGTATTGGCTGGACTTAGAATATTGAAAAAGGGCACCCCATCAAGCGTCCCATTCGGAATGTGAGTTTGAGCCTGGGAGTTATGTACGGGATGGAGGAGGACTTCATTGTCGTTGACGGTAATTCCATTAAGCTGAAAGGAGTTCGATACTCTCTGAACGAGACACAAACTTGGCAGAGACTGCGTTTTACGTAAATGATGAGTAATATAGATCTGAGTAGCCGAAGGGGTAGTTTGAGTTCAACGTAACAAGTAGGCACCACTACTATGAGAATATGCTAGTTATCCATAAGGACATGCACAAGGCGTATGGTTGCTGGAATGGAACGATAGAACTCTAGGAGGGTTCCCTTTAGTTCGACAAGGTGTTTGGACTAGTGGAAGTATCGAAATCGAGATTCTGATGATAGTATAAAATAAAAGTAGTGGAAAACTATCAGAGTGCTAGCAGCTCGGCACAGGCTAGCTTGGTCTTGATTGCTTTGAGAAGGTCTTCGTCAATCTGAACCTCTTTATTGAGTGTCTTTTGGTACCCTTAGATTCCAAGCTCCTAGGTATGGTTGCTTTGAGTTTTCTGGAGCTCTTGCGCCTCGTTTACTATCTTGAGTTAAAGTTATTCAGACTTCCGGAGGAGAAGCTCCAACTTTTTCTATGGATCGATCCTTTTGGACAGAATCAGCTTTATATCGTCAGGCCTCTTCAAAGCCAAGGTAGGTAGGTAGTTTATGTATCTGGGCACTGGGTGAGCTGGTTACACTGCCGTCTACGGCTTTCTTATTCTGCTCTGGCTCCTTATTTTGGTTTTAAGTTCCTACAGATAGCTGTTACCGGCAGCTCTGGCATCCTGATGTACTACGAACTCCTTGTGGTATCTGTAAATCTCAAGGTCGGTAAGTCCCTTCTGTTCGAGTATCCGGTACTTTAGTGGAGTTTTCTATTTATCCAGCACTACCTACTTCTACTATCTCTTCGCAGTGCTCACCCTCGGTCTCATCTCTTTGAGCTTGAGTTTGTAGTCTTTGAGCAGCTGGGCCTTCTTCTTCTGCTTTTTAGCTGCTGTAGGCTGAATTATCCTAGTCTTACGTCCCGATGCCTAACTAAATCGAACGAGGACTTGTGCACTACGGGAAGGTGGTTAAGAGACACGGATCGACGAGCATCTACTATCTGTTTGTACTTCTTCTAGTGCTCGCGGATCTATTTGAGGTCGATTTGTAGTGAGGCTCTTCTTTTTTATAGGGTTTCCTTGTAGGCCTCCTACATCTGTTCCTGCTGTTCCTTCTGCTTGCGCTCAGCGTCTAAGTACTTCGGGGTTCTACAGTTAACCAGTAGTTACGGTATTTTGGGTTAGTTGAGCCTGGCCTCCAGCTTCTACTGCTGCTTCTTCTCTTTAACTATCTGCTTTGATATGTGTTTCAGAAGCTTCTTACAAAGCTTTTATCTCTCGGCCTTTGCTAGTTCGGAGTAGAATGCCAGCAGTTACTCTTTCTTGCGTTGTTGTTCCTCTTGTCTCCTTCTTTACTTTTGTATAGACAGCTCCCTGATCCTCAGCTCTTCCTTTTCAATCCTCCAGTTATGGACATTGGCGTTGTACTCCCAAAACCACTTTTAGTCTTGGTGGAGTTTGTGGAGCTCCATCTACACTTTCTGCTGCTCATGCATCAACTTAATTTGGTCGTACTTCGCCTTATGCTCCTGCATCTGCTGTTCGAGGTCTGCCAGGTCCTCAGTGAACTCCTGCTTCTTGATGTTAATTTATCGGAGGTGCTGCCCGATGAGAGTCGAAGGTTGCATAAACTCATTTTCAATTACTGGTGGGTTAAGACTATCTGCATCGCGGTTATTCGGAGGCAGCTATGTAGAGGCGATTTCAGCTGGCTACTTCAAATCTTATTGTTAGGAGTTCTCCTACTCTGAGGAAGATAGGGAGGGGATTTAAGTGTATTTCGAAAGGGGCAGCGGCACCCCATGTTTGACTCTTCTTAGGTATTCGTATTCGGAGTCGGTGGCATGGATGAATAGGGGGGAGGCGTAGGGAGAGTGCAATCCTTTGCCAGTAGCGGTAGTCGGCTGGGACGGATCTGTAAATTATTTTTTCATTAATTAGCTACAGGATTATAATAAATAGATTGAAGAATGCAAGGGATAGGCTGGTTTGTTGTTGTAGGTACTCCAAACTTATTAGAATTTGAATGGGGGTCTGTGTTCGATTCGTTGACAAATATGTTCTGACGATGTTACTTAGAAGTTAAAGTATTCAATTTTCTCGTTGTTCTCCGCAATTTGGTGTTTTGGTCTGTAATTTTTAATAATTTATGAATACTGGATAAGAGGTAATACTGGATAAGAGGTATGTTTAGGCATAGAGTATGGTTAATCCATAGTTACTGTACTTTTGTATACTCAAATATTCTGAATATCTTGTTCATAAGCAATCTAGTATCTAAATTATCTAATACTAGTATGATTCCAGTATTTAAACCTGCTTTAAACATCGTAAACAATTTGTATTACATTACTCTCGTTGTTCCGCTATGTACTTCGACAGTGCACTCCTCAGTTTCTTCATGCCTCCTACTCTCTCTTCAGAAAACCACCCTTTCTTGCTCCCCTCTTCGCTTATCTTGTTGCCATCACCGACACTAACAACTGCTCTACTAATATATAACTTCTTGAGTCCAGTCAATTGACAGAGATACTCTACTGCCTCGTCAGTCAGATAGTTGTTGTCTGAGTTATGAATACAGATACTGATGTAGAGTGTCTGCAGAGACTGCAGTTTAGAGATGTGCTCTGCTCCTTTGTCTGTGAGTTAGTTGTCCCCTACCTGTACTTTTAGTAAGGCTAGGATTGTGGTAACTTCAACATCCCTATCAAAAGAATATAAGTCTAATACCCTTACTTTCTAGTGCAGCAATCTCAAATTATGCCTCAGCCCTTAATCGGCGGTTGGATGATTGCCATAAATGCTAGTAGTATTCTAATTAAGGAGGTTTCTATTGAAGATTGAGCCCATCTTCAGGTTGATTGATTCTCAAAGCGCATCTAGTGTTCCGTTGACTAGCTGGCATCCTCTTTGAGCTCTGGTAAAAGCAGGAGTCGATATTCCAATCCATCGTAATATTTGCAGTTTTTGTAGGTGTGCAGTTGTTCACCAATTTGTGCTGAATCCTGTGCTTTGGCAGCTAACTTCTCGATCTAAGGGTCATTGAGTAGCGAAGTAGGCTGATAGTCATAGTAGAACTAAAACAGTCGGCCAACATTGTGGTTGAAAGACTCTTTTCGATGGCAGGTGAATTCAGAAGATATGGTGTACCCAATTCCAGAGTCATACTGTTTGTTATAGCGATTCAAAATGACATCGTCTAATGCAAGTACCAGCGGCGACTTAGTGGAATCTGGCTACTGAGTGGGTATGTGAATTGTGGATATTAATGAACTAACTAAATGAGTCTCCAAATTCTCAGAATCTT
>JAOXNN020239652.1:0-10692 GCA_028571205.2 Hydropsyche betteni
TGCAGGACGGGTCTGCGGACGACCAGGAGTACTCTGAGCAGCTCAAGGAGAGCGTGATCGACTTCTACGAGTGCATATCGGTGTCTCTCAACGACAACAAAGGCAGCTCGCAGGACCTGCAAGCCCACTTCCACAAGCTGATAAAGTTCGTCATCATAACGACAACGAAGGAGCTCAACCCTACTGTAGACTACATCAAGAGCTGCCTGCTGCTGGTCCTCGACAACTACAACTATTTCGCGATGGACAGGAACTACTCCAAGCAACAAATGTCGTCCGAGTTGTGTCGGCCATAACTCAAATAACGCCTCGAATACTTAAACCTCATCAAAACGACCGGGAGGTGAGTAGCTTATTAGAATACGCTTCGAAACTTATCAGGTGATTAAGTAGGTGTAATTTATTGAATTAAGAGGGTAACATTATAAATTCTATTCGAATCATTCTTAACTTGCAGGTAACTTGGGATTACCCCTCACAGTCTCCAGTTCAGTGTTTCTGTAGTACCCTTCATAGAGATAGTTGGTCTGGAGCCCATAATATTCCAGCTCCAAGCAGTAGTAAATAACCTCCAGGAAATGCGTGAATTCCTCCTTGAACTGCCTATAGTTATTCCTGATTCCCTGCTGGAACTCAGCCAACTCTTTCAGGTGAATACATTTATTGAGGAGGGTGATGTTGAGGAAGCCATCTCGAACCCGGAAGAGTTGGCCATCTTCAGTTTCTTCAACAATTTCACTGTATAGAATATAGCTGAACTCTCTACTATTATTTCGAAGGAGTTCCTCACTGATCTATCTGCCTTGGCAATAGTTGTCGATAGCGAGGATCTGTTCCAAGCAGCGGAAATATATTTGAAAGCATTATTTAGCGAAAACAACATTCTTTGAACTCAGCATCTTATTGAAGAATTTTCTGAGATCGTGACAGCGCCGGCTAGTCCCATGCTCAATATATTCCCATAGCTCCTTGTATTATGGATGGATGACCTCGGAGGTGACTTTATCAGCGAAAATATTGAGTTTGCGGTCATTGAATAAGAATCCACTTTTAAATCGGGTGAGAGCCTCCACAAACTAAATTTATTTGGCGAGCATCACCAAAACAGTATCTCCAAGGTGGAGCTAAGGATCGATTAGAGTTTAGGATAGGTTCTTAGAACTGGTTGGTCTTTCAATGGATTTGGCTGTATCCATCTTGGCACTCGTGTAGTTTTTGAGTACTGCCAAAATCTCCATATCCTCACTGTCCATATCATCTTCCCCCTGGTACATCGTTAAAATAAATGAAAATAATTACAATTGAGTCATGAGCCCACTATTTTTATAACCTTTGGTTACCTCTTTCGGGTCTCTGCTATTTCCTGTGTATAAAACTGAAGGTTATTGGGTGATCAGATATATGAATATTGCTGGTGAAATACCAATATAATAGAAAATAATATAAGCCACTCGTTTTCCCTATAATACAATCTTCTAAAACTGGTTTTTATCTCTCGGAATGGCTCCATTCTGTTGTCTAATGCTTCCTTTACTTGGCTACAGACGACAGGTAGAAAATAGAGTTGTACCCTACATATTCCTTACTAATAGAGCATAATCGTGTAAAAATAGAAGATTTTGAACGGAGTCCAATTTAATTATTATTTTTTAATACATCACTCCCAAATCTCTCACCAAACATACTCTCCCTACCTTTGCCCTCCCAACCTTTTCATGGTGAAATTAGTATGAATAGTAAATCATCCAAGATATCCCTACTGTGGCTCCCATAGCATCATTCTGTTCGACTTAGACTCTGTTGATGAGATCAGATACCTTCCCGCTGATATTCCTGCGATGGGCTCTGACATTACTGAGTTTTTGAACTGGATCTCACACTCCATTATGTCGATGCTTCCGTTTTAGTATCCTACTAGGAACCTGAACTACTGGAGATCGTTTATTCGGGACAGTTTGGTGATTGTAGACTATAGTGCCTGGTATTAATAGCATTTGTCTCTTCTCAGGTCCCAGAATTTCAGTCTGCCGTCTCCACTTCCAGCGGAAATCAGGTAAATCTAGTCAATAGCCAGTAGGTGATCCACCGCTCCAAAATGGGCCGCGTATCTTTTGCTTGACTTATCCTATCTTATGTCCCACCTGCATATTATAACTGTTATTACAAATGGATGCTGCCACTGACGGTAGCTGCCACGTAGGCAGTGTTATTAAGAGTTTCCAACGCTTTGATCGTTTAGTTGGGACAATGGGTGGGCTGTACCAGTTGATGAAGATTAGCTTTTTACGTATTCCATATACACAGCTTATTCTAACCGCTGGTAATAAGATTATCTGCCGACCAAACCATACACTGCACATTCTTATTGAATCCTTCAAGTATTCTAAATGGTTAGTTTTTAGGTCGGTTCGGTACCACCAAATGCACATCTTTCTGGTTTCTATAAGCTACAGCCACCATTTATCTGTTCGGACACACCTTGCTTACACCTATTTCAGGTAGATCTCTCCAACAAGCTTGCTAGCTAAGACAGCTTCCAGGCTGGCTGTTAGATCTACACTTGCTAACCTACTTTAGAGCACCAACTTACATCGAAAATCTGTATCACACCTTTACCCTTTAGATTACCCGCTGCAACGATCTTCTGAGATGAATTGCTTTAACTAAATAATGTTCCAAGTACACATAGCTGTTGTTCAGCCATTCAGCATTAACTATTGAGTCCATCTTCTCGAGCTTTGAGATGTTCAGGAACTCGTACAGGATGCTAGCTTCTTATGGGTGGGTTCTCCGCATTGGTATCTAATTAATTGTATAAGGAACTCCAATGTTTAGACTAACCAATATAAAAATAAATAACTTCGATTTAATATTTCCTATTGATTGTATTTATGGGGGATCATTGACTCATGCCTTCTTGGTAGCTGACTGCTCATAGTGCATGCTCACCTTTGCCAAAATGTGGGTCATAGCTGCTGTCAGTTTCTTCACATATGGGATGTGAAGGAACTCGTTTGGTCCGTGGGCGTTCGATTTAGGTCCTAAAACTCCAGTGACGACGAATTCAGCCTTAGGGAACATAGTGGAGAATAGACCCATCAAAGGAATGGTTCCTCCTTCAGCGATAGCAAGTGGTTCCTTACCGAAGTGAGTTTTAGCAGCGTCATTGATAGCATCTTTCAAGAATGGGCTGTAGGCAGGCGCATTCCATCCATTAGCTGCGGCAGCCCATACCAACTTAACATCTGCTCCATAAGGAATATTTTCAGTCAGTATCTTCTCAACAACCTTCTTACCCTTCTCAGAGTCCAAAGTAGGAGGTAACCTGATAGAGAGTCTAAAAGTAGTTGAAGGTCTTAGCACATTTCCAGCAGTATCAGCTTATGGTAGGGTAGCTGAGGTTGCTCCTGTAATTTCTAGCTGAGGTCTCCATCCTCTATTCAGGAAAGCTGTCAGAGGATTCTGGGTTACTGGTTTAGCTCCCTTAACGAATGGCAGCTCATTGAAGATATCATTGCCTGCTGAGTGAGCGGTTTCGTATGCCTCAGCATATCTGTTAGGAGGGATATCAACATGAAGCTCCTCAATCATCTATCCTGTCTGTCCATTCTCAATCCTTTCGAGTAGTTCCCTCATGATTCTCATGCTTGATGGCACTATTCCTGAGCCTACCCCAGAATGAATTCCATTTTCCAGAATCGTGACAGTTAGCATACCCGCCATAACACCTCTGAGAGCGTTGGTGAGCCAGAAATGCTAGTAGTCGAGGGTTCCTGAATCTAGACAGAAACAGATGGTAGGATTTCCGATTCGGTCCTTCAAAAGCTTCATGTATTGGAACATATGGGCACTTCCACTCTCTTCATCTCCCTCTGTAATCATCACACATCGTGGCAGTTTGATCCCCAGCTCTTGGCAAGATTTGATAGAAATCATGGTGCTATAAGTGGAGTAGCCATCATCTGCTCCACCTCTTCCATAAAGTTTGTCTGCCTCAATCACAGGGATAGTAGCACCCTTACCTTCGTCCCAGCCCTTGAAAGGAGGCTGTTTGTCGAAATGGCCATAGTAGAATACAGTCTATGGGAGCTGTCCCTCGATCTCGGTAAAAATGATAGGAGAGAGCCCCTCTTCCTTGATGATCTCTGTCTTGAGTCCCTTGACATTGAAGCTTTCAATCCAACCTTTGATGTGTTGAGCAGCTTTATCAAGCAATCCATTGGTTGCCCATTCCTTGTCGAAAGCCCTGGAAAGATTGGGGATCTTGATGTACTCAACGAGGGAGGGGATAGCCGTACTGTCATACATTTAGGTGGCAAACTTCTGGAATTTTTCAACAACAGCTTCGTTCATCATTTTCTAATTAAGATATTACTTATGGCATTTTACTTATGGCTTTTTAGTGGCCTATTATTTAACCGTTTATTTAGATAGTATTGTTTTAACTATTACAAAGAGTTACTAATGTTAGCTATCTTGGCCAAAACCTAAATATATTAGGTATTGGTAGCTTCCCAATTTGCTATTCCAACAAGCAATCTATTCAGTGCCTAAATAAAGATTAGACTGAGCCTCTTAAATAAAAAAGAATATGAAATAGGTTGATTTGATATTGATAGGTCTTCCTTCGAATCAAAACTATGAAAACTTGACCATAAAAACAGTTAGTAGGTGGGACCTAATTATAAGAATAAGACTAATTGATAATAGTCAATACGGTATTACTAATCAATATTATTTAAAAATTAAACTCCCCTACCTACAGAATATGGACATTTAGTAGGAGTGGAGAGAGTATCCCGCTGGAGGAATGGTATCCAGCATAATCACCAACAAAAAATAACAGAATTACGCTGAACTCTCTCTCACCACACTATAAGGTCAAACCTTCGAGCTCGCTTGGACCACTACTGGAATCATCGACCTCAAAACTAAGTAAACCTTCGAAACATTCTAAAGCTTCCTTAGGAAGTACAGTCCAAAGTACACTTAACGATGGAACAAACTGCTGGTCGACAGGTTAAACGCTCTGAAGCAGTTAGAGTAAGAGTAATAGACATAGTGAGAGACTACAATGATAATATAATATAGATGTTAATAATAGGTAAGAATAGGCAGTTAGTAGGGTAGAGTTATTAACACAGTATAATAGTGAGGGAATTATAAAATTGAGGCACCATATTAATCAAAGAATTAGTTGGAATACTGTTGAGGGAGATAACGTAGTAGGACTAAGTGGAGTTGAAAGTTGATTTAAAGGTGTGTAGTTTATAATCAATATTTAAATAATCCTTATGAAAAGTTTAATTGCATCGAACCAACCCAACAACCAAAACCCTGAAGAGGTGAAGCTCAACGGTCGCTGGACGAAAGAGTAACACATAAAATTCCTTGAGGGTATCTTTTTCTAAGTATCTTTAGGATTACGTCTCCATGGAAAGAACTGGAAAAAGATATAAACTATTGTCAAGAGTCGAAACGGCTCCCAGATTCGGTCTCACGCTCAGAAATTCTTTAATAAGTTGGAGAGGAAATACTAAAACCTCTAGTATATAGACTCAAAGGACTTCGAAGACTCCACTCCACTCAACAATGGTAACATGAAAATATCAAGCTCACTCCTTTCGAGTCGGCTGTTTTATTTAGTTGCTAGTGCTAATATAGAATAACAATATACTCTTACATAAAAAGCCATCTTCCTCAGAGAGAAGCACCGTACCAGGGTAGGCAGGCACCCGACGGCCATCGGGGAACAACCCAATGAGGAGTAAAGCCTTTAATGGAAGACTAAATAAAATTTAACGTCGGTAGATAGCGTTGTCCAGCCTAGATTGGCTGGTCGCTGCCGAGTTTATTCGGATATGTAATCAGAAGGTGAATTCAGATGGAAGCATCCTTAGGAAATGATGGAAACTAATTTCCTATCAACTTTCGTTGATTTAAGACCGAAGAGATTTTCTGATCAACTCTAACAACGCAAAGGTAACTCCCGTAAGTAGTCTTTCGTCAGCTTCGAATGTGGGGAGGAGGAGTGGGAGGATATGACGAAACCTGAGCCTAGGTTCAATTTCTCCAATCTGGAAAGTCGCCAGTGATCGAACCGTGATAGTCGTTTTTCCTATATCTATGGAAGTTATCGTCAGCTTTTATCTGAATTGTGCTCCCCCGAACAGCATTCAAGCCGCCAAGGTCGTCTCCATCAGCCCTTTTTCTAAATTCAGGGTAGGGTGCTGGGCAGTCCAGTCTCTAGTGAAGTATTAATAATAAATTGCATTTTTAATTAATATTTCTTAACCATATAATTCCACATGGTCCAGAGAGTTACTTACAGGAGAAGATTGAGTTATAACACTCCCAGCAACAAGGTGAGGAAGGTTAGGACACCTGGCTCCAAAATTGTAGTTCACTACGTCGGTAAAAAGCCCAAGGGAGTGCATGCTCCCCATGATAGCTGCGACTGTGGAAAGAGAATCAATGGCATACCCAAACTTAAATCCGCCAAGTACCACACTCTCTCCAGAAGGCAGAAAACAGTCTCCAGAGCGTATGGTGGAGTGCTTTGTGCTGGATGCGTGAAGTAGAGAATAGTGAGAGCCTTCCTAATGGAGGAGATGAAGGTGGTGAAGCATATGGTGAACAGCCAGAAGAAGGAGAAGAAGGCCAAGAAATGATAGCCGATATTTAAATTACATTTTCGAATATCCAAAAATGAGTATGCATTGCCTGCACAGTATTCACTCCTTTATCATAACTTTACAACGCTGTAGGTATTTAACTTTCTTGAAATGGAGCTATTCGCACCCAACATTATCGTCGTTATCCTCCCTATTCATATTGAATGTCTGGTTCTAACTTTACAGATCCCTGCTCATCTTCAGATTTCGAAGGGAGCCCTTTTTCATATGCTCATAATCTGGTACTACTGGCTTGTTGGGTGCTGTTATCTGATTGCTAGATTTATCTCCAGCAAAAGAGTTGTTCGCCTTCTTGTGGAATACGCTTTTGCCCCGCTTAATGCCCTCCTCGTCTTTAAGGTTCATGGAGTCTTCAAACTGGACGAAGGCTTTGTTGCGGACGGCCGAATGCATATTCTGCATAAAATAGTTGTAACTTTTCTGGTGCGGTTGGTGATGTTGAATATCTGGATGTTGATGTTCTATCTGGAGAGGGGAGAAGTGTTCCTGACTCTATCCTTGGTATTGTTGCTGCTTTCGTACCTCTTGTGCATAACGATTTATTTATTATAAACCATCAGTTAACCATCAATACTTCTTCAGCTACACGCTGTGGTTTTTGAATTCCAGCTTCTCCAACTGCACCTTCTGCTTTTCAAAGTAAACCATTAACTCCTCTCGAAGTTAGTCGAGCTTAGCCTTACTTCCAGAATTGAACCCAGTCCACAGCTCCGCCTTCACTGCCATTTTATCCTCTGTGGACATCTTCTTCGAATAGTGCAATCTCACCCCGTGTATCTATCTTAAATAGGAGGCTACTTTGCAAACGAAAGGTTAGGAATTCCCTACCAGAGTGAGAACGATGTTAGTGTAGAGCTAGTCCCAGGTTTAATCTGGTAAAATCAGTATACTGTAGAACTCTCCACCAGCAGCATTGCTGGGGTGCTACCATAGTGGTTCAATGTCGTCTTTAAAGAGGCTGAGGGTGTTAGAACACACCTTGTCTCCGCCCAAGAGAAACTTCTTTATTCCTTGGGAGTCAAAGAAGTTTAGGATGGATGAGACATAGGATTCTGGGTGCTTCCAGTAGGCGGCGAACTCTTAGAGGGTCTAGAAGGTGAACATCTTCTTGACGGCAGAGTTATACTAGTTGAGGGGCTTGTCCTGGCTTGTGCTGACTCTATTTTACCAGAATGACCATTTGCTGCTGAGACTTTTCATCATCAATGTTAATATAAATGATGGTTTCCGATGGTTATTTATTTCTGATATTTTGTTTGAAATCGATATCAAATCATTAATTAACTGTTCAGTGTCTACTTCTTTATGCTTAGATGAATATGTTCTGAAAACTTAAATTCGAGTGACTGATATTGCTATCAAACAACATAATGAACTATCAATTAATCACTCGTTCCTTTTTCTCATGGTAATCAGAATGCGGATGTTTCCTTTAGCTAGTTTATTCACGCTATAGTCGAGCAGTTCGAAGTGAGGGTGTTGTGGCAGTTACTCAGCAGTGCCCTTGTAGTCTTCCTCCTCCATCACCGGATATAGGAACACCAGGTACCCTCCCTTCTTCAAGTAATCATCTGCGAAGCTAAACAAACCTAAATAAATACCAAGCTACCTTCGAAAATAGATGATTTTTCTGTTACCTATATCTTGGCTCCTTTCTTCCACAGTTCGTTCTTCTGGGCAGTCATCACTGTAGTTATCATCTCATTCTGTTTGACCTCCTCTTCCGTCAGTTTAGCCTTCCTCACCTACTTGTTCTTCTTTCTCTGTTACTTCTTCCACTGCTTTCGCTTTTACTGCTCCTATGTCAGTACATAAGGCTTTTTCTACGCTTTGCCTGCAACCTACTCTGGTTTGTCCGATTCCTCTTATGAATGGAGTTATTGTGCTGCCTATTACTCCTTAACCTATTCTTGTTTCTTATATTACTTCTTCTACTTCTCTTATTTGGTCGTCTGGGTTCTGCTCATAGCTCTTATTCCGTATGGTGGGTCACATAGGATTGCGTCAAAGAACTACTTATACTGAAGTTTAGAGTGTAGGCAGTCCATTCTGTAGATCTACGGTTATCTGAGACCATATTGTCTAAATGGTAGAAGTATCTTCGGAGTAAACAGTTCAAGCTCTTTCTATTTAGAGTAACAACTAGACCTCTTGTTAATTTTACCCACAGAGTATCCATTCAGAACCCTCACATCTAAATCAGAACCAAAGGTAAACGCTCCGAAATGGGCTGCAGGTACGAGTAGCCCTCCAGTTCCCACAAAAGGATCTAACACAAACGAACCACTACCAATATTGCATTGGTTGGCCATAAGAAAGGCTAGATCGTTATCAGTAGAAGTAGGACCTAAGTAGATTCTGTTGGATAGATCAAACTTCAGATTAAACTTATGGTTTTTGATGTCCCTGAAGCTGCTCAGTTCCAGACCAAAGTACACCCTCTTCATAGTTTTCATTGTAACTTCTGAACTAGGCTTTAGTGTCCACACATGATCCTCAATAATATTGAATATCTTCTGAGGTTTAGCTGAGTGCACCTTCCCTCTGATATCTAATCCACCCAACACCTTGGTGATCTTTTCGACCTGTTACTACCGACAAATAGTCCTGTTTCTGCTTGTAAAATCGCAATGAACTAAGTCGTCCCAGTTCCTCGCCTCCTTTGCAATCAGAGGGCTGTCGCCATTCGCCAACAATTCCTCGTAGTTGGCTCCTTCAGAGAGCAACAGAACCAATTTGCTAACCATAACGCATGTTTTGGCTGCTTCACAAAGATCTACTGTTATTCTTATGCGTACATTTCCTATGAACTTAGAAGGCTGGTACATTAAGTACGATGAATGGGTATCTAGGGAACATTTCGTGCTTAACCTGATGGTCTTCCTTGGGATACTTCTACTAAGGTATTTAGAGCTTGAAGAACTACTTGAGAGGAATGTCTGTCTTTCGCAGGATGGTCTTTAGTTCAGGAAGGGCGAACTCCGTAAACTCGGGAATGACAGCCAGCTGTACAAGGACTCTTCTGCTTTCGTGTTCCTCCATGTTTGTTGTAGAAGAATTATCTATAATATTGTCTTTGAATCAACAACTAATTGTACTTCAGAATATTAATGATAATATTCATTTAAAGACAACAGTAAGTAGTTCAAGAAATCAACGATGACTAAACTTTATTGAGGCAATTAAAGTAGTCTGCCTTCTTCCTCAAACTGGTCGAATACTGCCCGAACTTCTTCTCGTTTTACTCGAGGTTAGCTTCCATCATCTTATATCTGTTTAGCTTCATCAAGGGCTCGACCTTCCTCAAACTGAGGATTTTTCCCATTTGCTCATCCTTTGGAGTTATGTGAGCTGGTCCAAACATCGACTTCTCCTCAAGATTCTTGGCAAGTTTTGATATCCTAGTTCCAAGCTCATCAAGCTAGTGTATCACCATTTCCTTTATTAGCGTCTCAATAAAGTAAATGAGGCTTGAAAATTAGGTGAAATCATCCTGGCTGACGACAATCACCAAATCTTCTATGCTGGACTTGAGTTACTTCTTGCCGCTAGATTTATCAACTTTGAGGAGCTTTCTGGATAACTTGGGCAGCACCTCTATCAAAGCAATTATCTGCCTGAAGAGCTTACTCGAAACTGTGACGTCATAGCCTTCGATCTTCTTCAGTAGCTCAGTGTATTTAGCCAACTATGTTACTCCTATCTTCCGAGTGCCTTTGCGGCGAAGAGGCTGTTCCAAATTGCTACAGTTCAACGAAAAATTCTGGTGTTTTGTTGAGTTGGGAAGAGGAGGGGTTTCGAAGAGAGTGATTGACTGTAGGTAAGATAGGTAGCCAGTTAGTTACAACCTATTCGATATTACTGAGGCCTAGGTTTGGCGTCCCCTGCGGAGTGAACTAAGCTCTTTATTGTGATGGTGTTTTCCTCTTCGAGGTTGGACCTCTGGAAGGTATATTTAAGGAAGATCTTCGATTCTTCGAGTCATCTATTAATTATT
>JAOXNN020239661.1:0-10691 GCA_028571205.2 Hydropsyche betteni
CAGGAAAATGCAGTACAGCTTGCCGGTTCCTTCGTATTCTTAAATGACATTTCAGTTAGTTTATCAGGTGCTTTTGTTGAAATATTATTATGGACTTCAGCCAAAGTCTCCAAGCACTACTCTCAAATTGTAGACTACGTATCAGCAGCGAGTGATGATCAAACCCAGGTTCAAATTCGAAAAAAACCGGGAGGGATTGCTTGGAATTTAGAGCTGGTCAATGGGCCCAACGCCAAACAAATCAGCTGTGTATGGACAGAAAATGGCGCCTGAGAATGACAGGGTTAACTAGCAACTACGACGATCGGGTCCAGACTAGCCTCAAAGCCAATCACCTTTTACTGAGCTCTAATCTAGGTGCTCCAGTCGGATAATTTCGTCAAGGAGGATGACCTTGATGACGGTTAGTCCGTCTCATGGCGAGGTAGCCTCATACCAAGCGAACAAAGTATGCATACACATTATAATGGCGGGAATATTCTGAACTCTTTAATAATTATAAATGCGCGCAATTTTCTTAACTATCAATTTTCCTCGCTGAGCGTTAATTTTGGTTTAAAATATTCTTTTTGCTGTCGGAGTGTAAGCACCATGACAATTAGAAGGTTTGGAGGTCAGTGTTCTTGCATGTGTAAACATTGTTTATTGTAGTCCGGAGTTTCAAAGCACCCGACAGAACATGCTAGAGTCTCCCTTATGGCACAATCGCCACTGGAGAATCCTGCTCTGAGATTATTAGTTAAATATGGCAGGGACTATATGCCGTTAGATTGGCTGATAAATGAGGAACATCGTGACCACTGGGCTCTCTCTCAATCTTTAAGTTGAGAAAACAATCTCCGACTACGAAAAGAAGCAGTAGGTACAAGAATATGGTGACGTAGTGATAATTTAGCATTATATTGGTGCATACCAGAATATTGATATCTTTTCACAAATAGTTCTTCGTAAGGTTCAAACATTCAGATAAATGATAACGTAATAAGCCACCTATGAATGATAATAATAAGGTGCGATCCAAGGGACAATAATTCATCTTCACAACATCAATAGCTGGTGGTATGATAGGAGTTAGAAATACGGTTAACCAGCGATTGTTGCCTGAAGCCAGCCTTAAGTAGCAGTCCCTTCCCGAACCTAGTGATGAGCTTGCTTTCGTATTTCATGGCTTGACCTGACATCAGATCAGGGCTATCGCCCACGAACTCCATATACCTATGCAGGTACTCGACAAGAAGAGTAGCCTTGGCCTCTGGAAGCTCACTGGTGAGTTTGTCGAACTCGGCCTCAGATATTTTGGCGAGGATAGATCCGAATAGGAGCATCTCATCTTTAATGAGTTTGTTGTCGCGAATACAGTAAGCTGGAGCATCCAAGAACTTGTTGAGAGCTTCGCGTGTGGGAGATGGGTTGAGCTCCTTATGTTTTTTAATGACTGCCTATTCGTATTACTTCTCTGAAAGTGCCATACCAACCTCAATCAAAATAATACAAATAAGAGATTAAATATCCTTAAATCAGGCATTCAACCTTTAAATAGTCTGAACATAATTTCATAGTCAAAGTTCGTATTGTTGAGGGTACTCGATTTATTTGATTGTTTGATTCAACTCTGCTAGGCGGACGATAGTGGGTCGTCCATGCGGGCAGTTCCATGGACTTTTTAGCTTGCAGAGCCCATCAACTAACTTCCTCATAATAGAATCGTTTAGTATTTAGCCTACTCTTATAGACATGTGGCAGGCACTCAAAGCTGCTTTCTTCATCACTAAAGGATGACAGGAAGGTTTGACTATTGCTGTCTACTGTTTAGCAAACTCAACAAAACTATGCTAATCAAAAGTGCATCCACAGTGAACAGGAAATCCAGAAAATCGGACAGAGTTTGTTTCAGGTTGGAGTTAGAATTCGTAACCAAAGTTAACCAGAGACTAATAGTGCTCCTAAACGTAGATGTAATCTTCGGCTGATAGCTTTAGAGACTTGGGTAACCTCAACTAAACGCTCGGTTGTTGCAGTAGCCTCTCATACTATGTCTTTTAGCTGGAAGCATGTTGATCCACTACATACATATCATTGTTGTGGTAACACACGATAAATCCTCTGTTGAATTGACCAACTATTTTAAGATTCATGAAGTCTTATTTAACGAATGTGGATGGAAGCTGAGGAAATTAGAACTATTTCTACAGTTTTATCTATTTCACTTCTATTAAGGCTTTCAAAGATGGAGAATTTGCTGGAGGGTTTACAGGTGAGTTCTTCGTACCACTGAATCGATTATAAAGCCTCTACCTTATACTCTGCATCGCTGCTGTATCTTTAGCCTGTGGAATAGGTAGTTATTGAGGCTTTGAAGAGATAGTCTAGGATTTGCGAGTTGGCTTCTAAGGCTAAGGTATGTCAATATTGTTTTTGAAGCCACCCATAGATTTCAATCTTTATTTGATGCCCTAATTAACTTGAATATCTCTCTATCTAAAAGCAACTGAGTTCATAGTGACATCATTGATTTTACTGACTGGTTAGACATTAAGTTTATTTTTTGTTTTCTAACTCTACATTTCCTTTGGTTTGCTATAATGAGTTTGCAGAAACTCCCTTATTTTATTGATAATTTCATCTCTAATCACATTCTAATTAGTGATGAACAGGTACCTTTTGTCTGGAGTGCTGCTAATATCAGCATTAGAACTGTCAGTTTTAATGTTAATTATGCATACGTACTTGTTGAAACTATTCCATTCAGCATACAGTTGCTCTATCTACTTTAAAACCGACTTTAGAAAGTCAATAGGCCTTCTATTTAGGTACATATGCACGATACTCTTCTTAAACAGTGCATTCGAATACTTCTTACCCAACAACTGTCTGGAAATCCACCCTTCGAAGTGCTTTCCTTCTATAAACTGTAGGTTCTACTCAGTGAATTTACTTCCTAGTACTGTTTATATGCGTCTGATCCATCGTTACTTATGGTTGGAGCAGTTGATATGGTTGGCTGTGTCGAATACTACCTAGGTTCTGCCTTCAGCTTTACTCACCAATATAAACTGAGTTTAAATGTAGGACATACTGTACTCCTTCAATAATTGAGATATCTTGAAGAGGGATTAGCGGGTCTGACTCTGCCAATATTTCTATCTTACAGGCACATTATAAAACAAACTTCTTACTGTTATCTTAGTACCGTGTTTATAGGGTACATCTCTCTCCTCTATTCTGCTTTACTCTCCAAATGCTACAAAGAGCCCTTTCTAACTCTAGCCGGTCTTAGTTTCTATTGTCAAATGGCTGAGATTCCTCAAAGCATTGAGAGCCTATCCCCTAAACCCAAGTGTTTCAATAGAGTGCAGATTATCGAACTATTTGAGTTTGGATGTGGCTCCCTTTTAGCATATCCTCTGTAGATTCCCTAAGGTTATGCCACTACCATTATCCAACACTTCAATGCATCCCCTCCCATATTCCTCCAGAGTAATCTTTATGAACTCACTTCCAGCATCAATAGCGTTCTCCACTAACTCCTTGATGCATGACTCAGAGTTTATTATAACTTGGCTTGCACATACCTGCTCTGACACTCTGGCGGGCAATTTCTTTATCATTTATAATGCTAATTACAATATACATAGATCAACTCTCCTAAATATACTCTGTGTCCGGTCTAGTGAGGAAAGCTATTAGAGTATGGATGTCAGTATTATCGAAGTCGGGCACTAGGTTCGTGAAACAGGCCTAGATGGCCTTGCGTAAGAAGATGGGGGCTCTAGTGAGATAGGCGATGAATATCTACACTAGAACATGGATAGGCTTTTTTATGTCCTCTTCTGTTTTCCTTTTCTTTCTGGGAGCCTACTCAGCCTCTGTATGCTTGAGGTACCTCACAAAGTCAGGACCCAGTGCAACGAACTCCAGACACGTTTACAGCTCCTACTTCGAAAGGCTACTCCACACGAGGGCAGCACTCGCGAAATAGAGAAAATCAATTTTCTTTTGAGAAGTCATCCCATCGATAGTTGCAGCCTATTTACTCAAAAACTCTGCCACCTCTTCCAGTTCATTCTTGCTATACTCTACACCAACCTTAGAGTAAATTTGAAGCAGCATTTTAATAACTACACTCTGGTCTTTCTTGAGGTTATTATGCTCTGAGGCTACCTTCCAACTTATTAAACTCCACACCATCTGTATGTACTTGTCGGCAGTTAATGCGTTCTCCTCCGACTGTTTCATGAGCATTCTGATAACCTTAATGAGGAATTTATCCGATACTGGAGATGAACTCAGCCTAATAAAAGCATAAGCCTCACACAACTTCTACTCTTTATACTACTGGGCAAGATTATCAAGCAGGTATTTTATGTATCTGTTGGGATTCACACTTTTGTATACATCCTGTAGTGGATGGTTCTTCTGGATGTTACCAATAAACACTTTAGCATTATTCAGAAACTCTAGGAAGGTAAACGCCAGATCCTAGTCGTTTCCTATACCAATCTTCACAGACATAGCTAGTTATCTGCAGTTTTTGTTAAGTACCACTAACTGGTTCATCCATAGATCCATCACTTATTTGTTTAGGATGCTACCGATATTTGACGCATTTAGTTCTTAGGCGTGTACCTTCAGAATACTTATTATGGCAAATATGCCTTTGTAAGTGTATGTATTCTCGTCAGAGTACTTTGCCTATAAATAGGTCCAGGCTTTCAGCCATTGCTCGTTGGTCCATTGGGTGGATTTGACAAACAAAGGAATCAGCATATTCTGTTTTGGTAGTTAATCAATAGTGATCTTCACTACATTCTCCAGTTCATCGAGTTTTCTGTCCTTCTTATCACCCTTCAAATCACTTATCATGTACTCTTTAAGTAATACCAACTTCTCCACCTTTCCAACTTCAGCTGCTTCGAACTTAGCCATCAACTTATTCTTACGCTGTTTGTTCAAACACATGTACAAGGTGTAGAGGGCTTGCTCACCCATCTCAGTGGATAACTCTTACAATACTGATTAAAAGGGTTTCTGCACCGAAGTCAAATAAGGATTCAGGGTATTGACCACTAAAAGCCTACCTATTGTATAATGGCCCAACTCATTCTTCTCAGCATTCTTTCGATCTGTCTGCTCAATTGCAAATGCAACTAATTTCTCCATATCTACTTGGCTACTGAACTGGTCCAACACCATCCTCAGCGCAAGAGAAGCAATTTACTTAATTCTGATACTCTGAGCGCAGGTTGCCTTAACAAATCTCCTAAGAGCGTATTAGATGTGTTAGTTAGTTGATAGAGTGGTGCCTTTATTCTAGGAGGGTGCAGCAGAAAGGTGCTTTAGGAGGTCAGGTAGGGCTTTGTTCCCCTTGGTTAGACAGTTCTACACAAGATCATAGAGGGTTGTCATTGTTGAAATGTAATTTAAATCTTCTAAATGCCCAACTTAATCTTAACATTTAGTGAGTTAACTGCAATGTTTTTATTCCCATAATAACTCTCCGTACGAATCAATACAATAATCATTAGAAATATCAGGCAACTGCTGTTTATGATATTGGCATCCAATTACTATTTCAGAGAGTTAATGTATTTAAAGCTACCCTATTTGCCATTGATTGAAATTCAAATCTAAATTTAAAAACATGAAGGAAGGGAAGCAGCCAGAAAAAGCCTAAAAGGCCGTAAATCGTTGCTCACTCAGATTATATTCAATATCTCCAAGAAGGAGCAGGGTAACCCTAGCACCAACCTCAAAAAGATTGTCAAAAAGTACAAGGGCAGTGCCTACAGAGTAATTTCTTATCCTATGAAGATCGGTGTCTGGAAAGAGGCTATCGACTATGATGCCATCAAAAAGGCTAACCTATTTGTGATCGCATCTCCCAAAGAGAACTTCTCTAAACTCTAACTCGATGCTCTAAAGAAGTATGTTGAAACCGGCGGCAACCTCCTTGTATTTCTGAGTGAAGGAGGGTAGAGGAAGTACTTCTTAGGTCACGCAGGAACAACACTAACATTAATTCCCTCCTAAAGGACTTCGGAATCACGGCGAACTCTGATTGTGTCATTCGAACATCGTTCTATAAGTACTTCCACCCAAAGGAGGCCTACATCCATAATGGAGTTCTTAACGATGAAGTCACCAGAGTGATCAATGGTTACCCAAAATAAACCAAGGCCAAAAATCCAGCTCTGTTAATGGGGGGAGCAGTCAATGAGGACGATTAAGAACAACGGTAGCTTAAAAGGACTGGCATAGACTTCGTGTACGTGAATGGACTCACTTTGGGCGTAAAGGCCCCTGCACACCCTATTCTGTCATCTGGACCTCTTACATATCCAAGCAATAAGCCTATCTGCGCAGTGTACCAACACAAAAGCAAGGGAAAGGTGCTGGTTTGCGGAAGTACCGACATGATAAGCGATGACTACTTTGAACTGGAATAGAATCAGAAAGTATTCGTAATTAGCATTTAATCCAGGAATTCTTCCTCAAATATTTCTTGACGACAGAGGTAGAGCTTGAGTTCTCTAAAGAAGACAGTACTGCTGATAGCAGAGTTGACACAGGGTTTGTTCCTGACATCGCCTAACTGGCTGATGGTCTGAAAAGCTGCTTTCAGGTAAGTCCACAATAATTCAGGAAAGCTAAGATGTTCCTAGAGACTTTACAACGCTGTTTGACTCAACTCTCTTCAAATATGACACTGACCTTATTCCAGATGCCATCCATCTTTACGACCGCCTGTCAGTTAAACACTAACCGCTTACTCTGATCGTACCGCAGTTCGAAACTCCGTTATTAGGGCTGGCTCCAGCAGTATTCCCTCCCATTTTACGCGAGTTACCCAACCCTAGTCTCTAACAGTTCGATCTAGATTAGGAATTCGCTCCTGAGAAGTAAATTGTGTTTAATTTAGAGTTCGACTAGCTCAGTTGGCTAACAAATGCCGTAATGAAAACTTGGAATACTTTGTTAGAGAAGCAGGAGACATGCTAGGAGTTTCTGATAAGGTTAAGAAGCGGAACTAACCGAAGGCTATAATCAGATACCTATTGGAGGAGATAATAAAGTACAAAAACAGCAACTGATGATAGACGAGTATTCTTTATTCAGTCAGCCCATTAAATCGGCTACTTCTTCCTTTATTAAAATAGTAGTCAAACCAGTATCAGCCTAAAAAGTATTATCCTGCAAGGCTATTATGTGATTCGCTTCAATTATATTAATACTCAATATTCTCATTTTGATATTTGTTGATGTACAGCGACGAAAGCAACTTTAATAAGGAGATGAACTTACTGTCTTCACTCTGCAGCAGGCAGTACTTTTCGTTCCCTCGTTGTAAAGACCAGCAGATGTGCAACAAAATGCACGTCGGGAGGGTGTTCTACCCCTGTATTCACTACTTCCTGGGAAACTGTAAATACGGCTTCAACTGCAAATTCTCCCACGTTCTAGTGTCCAAGGTGCCTTCCACTTCAGAAGACGCAGTATGTTTTTTCTCTCTAATGGGCGGGTGCAATAACCCGGCCGAATGTAAGAAAAAACATATCGATAATGTAAGAGAACTGGCAAAGTACATCAAATTCGATCGTTGATCATCTGTGTAAATGGAACAATCACAATAGTCATACCTAAACTATTAAACACATTATTCAGTTTTTCATCTTTGAGATTGGTATCACCACATTAACATAAATACGCAATTTACAATACACTCTCAATCATTTATGACAGTCTAATCTCAATAACATAAAATTTAAGACCTATTTTGAATTAGTTATCTATGAGCTACGAGAAGGCAATCTCCATACTAAACTCCCCACTCAACTAGGAAGGTTTCGAATACTTCCTCACTCTAAACGAAGTTTAACTGAATGAGCTCTGTCAATACCTCTCCGAAGAAGATTAACGCAAGATTCTTGACTACATCTCCAACAGACAACATGTGCCTTGTAAGCAAGCACCTCGACCTTAGTTCGTAGAGTCAGTGAAGCGAGTACACAACACTATTACATTCACCAATGTAAATGAATTGGCGAATAGATAAACCTAGTAGCAGGATCTTGGTTTTCTGAACAAAAAAATTAATGTAGAGACAGACTAAAACTCATTTAACTACCCATTCTATACTGTAATTAAGCGTATCGTTGAGACAATAGTGGATGGATGTTCTCCTGAAGTAATCAAGATGCTACACTCGCAGCTGCAGGCCCTGTTTAGAAGGATTTTAAGTTTAAAGCTACTTGAGGGTGTCAGACAGACTGCATGCATGAAAAAAGGCTCCTATCTGCTAGACACTAAAAAGGGCAAACATAAGGATAATTAGTCTAAACTGCTAGACTTTAATCATTTTCGACAGTACCTTGCGGAGGTCTTTTAGAGAGAGTACAGGAGTTTCCGGAGTTTTATGCGAAAGAATACCAGAATAATGGCTGTCAGTGAGTAGTAGTAGATAAAAGTGATAGCTAAAAAGTAGTCAAGCAGTGAGGGAGACGATGACTAGGTAGCTTAAAGAGTAGAGAAACGTACACCATAGTAGTAGTAGGAGCTTGAACATGAATAATAGAGACAGTTCTTCCTTCGAAAAACTTAAATGATGAACTCCAAATAGTTCAACAGCTACTCCTAAAGTCGATGCCTCAACTTTATGGTGTCTGGATCAACCAAACTCATAAATTATGTAGACCCAAAGGGTGTGATTCTCCACACTTTTAAAAATAAAGATTTGCTTAAACTGCTATCGTATGTACTCTGTCGGTCTCTCAGACAGATTCTGTTTAGAATTATATGCTAGAACAACAATGGTAAACTATAGCCAATACCTGGGTTCATACTGACCGAGGACTAAGTTCGTAAGAAATGCAATGAGTATATTGACAGGGTATACAAACGAGCTAAAACATACGCTCTTAAATTACCCACTTATCTCAAACAGGCTGAATAGCTCTTCAAATAGGAATTTTACTAGATGGAATACGATAAACTACTGGTGACTTCCACCAGGTTCAAACTGTTTAAAACTTAATAAGGAGACATAAATTCCAAAGACTCTCCAGATTTCATATGGAAAAGACACAGGAACTACCGTCAAAAGTGGTTCGAAAGGATAGAAGCCTAAGCACAATGGAACCTGTACATAACTAAGAGAAAAACAATTCCTCCATCAAAATTCGTAAATAACTACGCCTAATACCTATTCAATCAATCCGATATCGTCTTAAAGGTGGGTCTCAGCCATACATTTAAGATGTACTTCACCAATCAGAAGCTAGAGTCGTAGCAGCCGATGGTAATGGAGGAGGGGATGAAGATGTAGAGTTTGTTTGAATGAATGTAATTATTAAACATCATGCAACCTATCAATCATAACCTCATATCTAGATATTCTGTAGTAACACATTAATCTACTGCTCCAACGCCCATTCGTCGTCCATTTACCTCTCTCTGAAGTCTATTATGGTTCCCTCTATTCGTGGAAACTGCTACTCCTACAAAGAAATGCTCACTTTCGATATGTTCGTCAGGTTTTACTTGAACTCCCCCTCTATTAGCAGGTCAGTAGTGAACTTTTTGAGTAGAGGCGACACGCTAGGTAACTTGCAGGGACTGCGATAGGGCTAGGAAGAACTAGCACTAAAGTCATCATCCTTGGTGGGAGTGAGCAGAACAACGTTAGTAAAAGTACCAATAGACTTCAACATTTTGCTTTAAGGGTGTTTAGCCCCTTTACCGACTGTTTTAGGAAGTTTGAGTATCAAATTATCCTTTTTCTTTTCGGTAAGTGGGAACTAACTGACGGTTGGAGAGGTTAGGACCTGTGTGTGGTAGCTAAAGTAGTTGGTTTAGCGAGTTTGTGTTTTGCATCTGTTGCCTGAGTTATGAGGGTGCTTACAGATAGTCCTAAAGGCAAAATTAAGGTTATTGCAGCTAATGCATATCCAGTCACCTTGCCTTAGGGAGTGGGAGTATGAGGATTTTATTGGAGTGGTCCCATCGCATACACCGAATCTCTGGTAGTCGCTCATATTCAAATAGCAATAATAACGAATTTATTTTAATTTGCCTTTAAATCCCCATTAACTTACTCATCACTGGTCATATTACTTGTAACCTGGGTAGGTTGGTAGATACTACCTGCTGACGTCTCGTTCTTTCATGGATGAGTCTTTATTTATGGCCCCTGGTACTTGTTTTAGGCCACAGCAAGCCTTCACTTCTCCTTGCATCTGGAACATTAGCGTCTTAAGAATGTAGTCTCTAGGATTGTAGATATTTATTATTTTGTTCTGCTAGGCTAATGACATTACGACCTATATCTATGTTGTAGCTTTGATCAATAAAATCTTATTAAAGTTGAATCTTAAATTAGTTTTGAGCATTTAAACGACTATTTAACAGCCAGTAGAATGGGCGTAAACATTAATATTTGTTCTGTTAGCAAAGAACTATCCAAGGACTTTGCCGATTTCTACTGATCTAACTCTCATACTTTTAAGCTTTAACTGGGAGAATATAGATTTTTAGGGAGGTCCCCACTGCAGTTCATAGCACTATCCAGCACCTAGTAAGTACCTCCAACTCACTTGAGGGTCTACACTGCTCTTCAGTCCAGGAATATAAATATTGATAGTTCCTCTCTAGTTTTTGTCCCCTGTATTTATTCTGCTCAAGGAAATATTTTTTAG